>AWWV01009985.1:0-71770 GCA_001974805.1 Corchorus capsularis | reverse complement strand
TAATTTTTTTTTCTGTTTCTGCTTTTAATTTTTATTTAAGAACTGTTACTGCTAATTTTTCTTTTTTGTTTTGTTTGATTTTTCTAGGAAGTTGCATGCCAAAGACAAGAAGTAGTGGTATTGAAGGTTTAGAATTCAATACTGAACCTGAAAGAACACTAATTCAGAAGAAGAAGAAGACACGAAGCCGATTACAAGAAGAGGAGTCATCCGATTCAAGTTCTAGATCTAGTTCGCCTAGATCTGCTGTTTCAACATCGTCAGAAGACATGACTGAAGAAGAACAACCCAAAACTCTGAGAGAGTTAGCTGCACCAAACGGCAATGCCAAACGCTTAGCCATTCGTTACCCAGATACCAGTGGAAACTTTGAGATTAAATCTGGATTTATTCAGATTTTACCCAAATTTCACGGTTTACCTGGAGAAGATCCTCACTAACATCTTACTGATTTCCAGATTGCTTTAATTCAGGGGGAGTGACTACAGTGCGCTGCACTCTTTTTCCCTTATGTTCGGTTTTTATCCCACTGGGTTTTACCGACTTAAGGTTTTTAATGAGGCAGCTATAGCACAATAAATTAATATTGTCCTGAAGACAAATTAGAGGGACAATGTTGTACTCTTTTTCCCTTATGTTCGGATTTTGTCCCACTGGGTTTTTCCGACTTAAGGTTTTTAATGAGGCAACACATATATGTCCAATTAGGCCATTAAAGTGGTGTTCAGTCCAAGGGGGAGTGTTATGAAATAGTGGACTTACCACACCACATATCAAAGCCTACATTATCTACTGGATTTTATCCAGTAAAATATCTGAATAGATTTGAAGAGATATAGAGAGAATATTCCAGAGAATATTATCAACAGAAGATATCATCAGAAGATTTCAACTTAAGTTTATCTGGAGATTATCTGAAGATTTAAGTAGATTATATTTAGATATTATTTGATTATGTAATCTTGATTTGATTTAGATTTTATCTCTTCAGATGATCTTGACCGTTGTAACTTTCAGCTATAAATAGGCTACCTCAGTTCAGTTGTAAACACACCTCATTTCTGTATTCACTTCTCTCTGGAGTAATAAGAAATTCTCTCTCATTTTCTCTCTAGTTTCTCGCGTTCTTATTAGTTTTATAACATTGACAATGTATTTTTATAAATAAAATATTAGTTATGCAATATCGAAATTTATATATTTTTTTTCATTACTTAATTTATTATTATAAATTAATTAATAATATAACTATTCATGAACAATGAAAATAGAATTACAACTCTTACCAGTAAGGTTATTAGTACGGTGGTAGTACCCAATAAATAAAATCACCAATAAATTACTAAGTAATTAAGTATTACTATTTATTCATTATTTTAAAAAATAAATTACTAATTATAAATTTATCATAAATTATTCATAATATAAATGATTTAATTTTAGTGGTTGTTCATATAATTATTTTTCATATAATGAAATTTAGCAAACTTAATCATGATTTATAATAGGTAAACTTATAATAATAATGTAAATTGTATTGAATAAATGATTATTTAGAATAAGTGAAATTATAAATTTTATTGAATAAAAGATAATTTTAGTTTATAATATTATCGTGTCATTCGGGTTAACTTTTCGGGTTATTCGGGTTCCGGGTCATACGGGTCTCGAGTCATCTAGGTTACTGGTCATTCGTGTCATGGGTCGGACGAATTCCGGTCGTTTACTTTTTCTGGTCAAATCGGGTTGGGCGGGTTCGGGTTTGGACGAGTTGGGCGGGTTCAAAGTCATGTCAGAGTCACTAAGTAATTTCCAAGAAGGTTCCTTGAATCGTCGGAGAAGGAAGTTAAGCAAAGAAATCAAGTCGGAAAGCAGCATATACTTGTTGACTAAGTATACAGAAGACCGTCGGCCTCATTCACCAAGCCCAAGCTGCCCTCAATATAAAGGGACCTCCCCCTTCATTTTTTAACATGCTTCTACAGATACACACTTGCTCCGCACAAAAACCTAAGCTACGTGCTTATTTGAGCTCAGGCTCCGCGCCTTCATCTGCAGCAACCGTGCAAACATGTCTCTTTTTTCAACATGAGCCAGCCTCGTTCATCAATATTTCTCTTTTTAATCCTGTCTCCGAACAATAAATCAACTCTCTGCGAGTTTTTCTTCTCTTTCAATCTTGTTATTTCTTTTACTTTTCAACAATCAAACTTTTGAAACATTTACTTTTGAGAAGCAGGCCTGGGATCGATGATTTAAATGCTCAACTGTGACTTTGATCTAGTTCCCGCAATTCACTCGCTCTGATTTATCTTTCACTACAACGCACATTAGCAACATGTTTCTACACCTCTTTGTCATTTTAGACAAAATGACTGGCACGCTCCGCGCTGTCATATAAGACTTTTGACCAGAAACTCTTCAAAGAGATTTTTGGCGCAACAACTATTATGTGCATACCCAATAAAAGCACAGTCCACTGTTTTAGGACCTATGTTTGTTTTCTTTGGTATTGGAACCGCCACTTTTGCAAGACACCCCCACACTCGATACCCGTAAGATGGGCTCCTACCTTTCCATAACTCATAAGGAATTTTGTCCTCTTTCTTTCGGGGACCTTATTTAATAGGTAATTGATCAGTTGACAAAATGGTTTCACCCCACATATTATTTTGAGCTAACCTTGAACTTACACATCAGATTCATCAATTTTTTTAAAGTGCAATTTTTTCGTTCAGTAACACCATTCGATTGAGGAGAATAAGGTGGAGTTACATCATGTACTATCCGTGTTGTGCACAGAATTCACCAATATGTCCTTCATATTCGCCACCTCTATCACTTCTCAATCTCTTAATTTTCTTATTAAGTTGATTTTCAACTTCACTTTTAAAGAGAATAAATTTCTCTAATGCTTCATCTTTGTTTTTTAGCAAATACACATAATTTTACTTTTTACAATCATCAATCAAGGTAATAAAATATTTATTACCACCTCTTGCTTGTACAAATTTTAGATCACACACATTACTATGAATCAATTCAAGGGGTTTGGTATTTCTTTCAATTCTTTGAAAATATGACCTTGTTAATTTTGCTTCAACCAAATTTCACATTTTCTTTTTGAATTGATTTGGAAAGAGGGAAAATGGTCCAAGTTAATTAATTTCCCCAATGTTTCATAATTAACATGACCTAGCCTACCACCATAAATTTGAACACTCGGTCAAATAAACAAAAGAAGATGAAGCTTTTCCATTATTCTTCAAGGTCATTACATTCAATTTAAACATCCCATTGGTGGCATATCCTTTTCTCACATACACCCTAACTTTAGATAAAATAACTTTATTAGCTTCAAACACTATGGGGAAACCATGCTTGTTGAGGAGGGACCTAGAGACCAGCTTCTTGCGAATCTCAGGTACATAGAGAACATCAGTCAGGGTCACAACCTTTCCATAGGTCATCTTCAACAACACCTTTCTTTGCCCTTCTACAGCTGATGAGGCAGAGTTTGCCATGTATAGCTTTTCCCCTTCAATTGGAGAGAAGGTAGTCAAATGTTTTTGTTCAAGCAGACATGTCTTGTAGCACCAGCGTCGATCCACCATTCCTTCGGAGACATCAACAACAACCATGTTGGATTGTTTACTTTTTGGAAGCCTGCAGTTGGTGTATTTGTGGCCCATCTTGCCATAATTGAAGCATGTCCCTTGGACCTTTTTCTTGGAGATACCTCCTTTTGTCCCTATCTTTGAGTTCACCAGCTTACCATTGACTTTGAAGCTTAATCCTTGCTTGTGCTCCACAATGTTTGCTTTTGCAGCCATTAAGCCTTAAGAATAATGACAACCAGTGATAGAAACCAATAGTTAGCTCTAGACTAGTGAAAGGAAATGAGCATAGCTTTCGCTTGTGCTTGAGATTATTTTTGAAATCTTTCCACCCAGGAGGTAGTGATACGAATCTAGTTCCAAATCAGTTCAAATCCAACTTTGAGACCCGCCAAATATCAACTTGAATAACCAATTCTTCTAGACTTGTATGTCGACAATCTTCACTAAGTAAATCCTCCTTCGTTCGTCGGCCTTCGTTCGTTGGCGCATAACCTACTCCAACCCCAAATCCTAATCCTATAAGGGGCGGCATACATAAAAGAAACGAACAAGGAAGTTACCTACACCTTGCCCTACTAGGAAAAGTAAATACATAACTTAATTAAGCAAGGATTGGACTTAGTCAAACAAGGCCCAACCCAATGTCTACTAAACTAAATAAATAGCTAAACTAAGATAGAATAAAGGCCTAATTGGCTAAATTACACAATGATAAACCCTAAGAACCATCGATGGAAATCATGGTGCACACCATGGAATTGCATGGAATATTCCTTGGTGTGTGGTCTTCAAATCGGCCCAATGGATCTTCAATGGTCTTCAATTCTTCAAGGTGAGATCTTACAAAGCCCACTAAAGCATCCTTAAACCTTCTAGCCCGTGCCCTTGTCATTGGCCCGGATGGCATGGCTAAAGGATCATGTGGCCGGTTGTGCATGGGCAAGGCCGGGACATGCGATGGTGATGGCCGGGCATGCGATGGTGATGGCCGGGCATGTGGCCGGTCAAGTGCTTGGCCATGTGCGATTGGACCATGGCTTGGCCGGTCATATGCGATCTCCTCTCCTCCATGTTCCTCCAAGCTTCCTTTCAAACCGGGATCAACCATGACATCTTCCAAAGACTCCGAGCAATCTTCAAGTTTATCCGAGCAATGGTCTCGATTAGCTCCATTGTGCTATTCTAAGCCATGATAAGCCTTTGGCGCATCATCCCCTCTCCCTTGAAAAGGATTTGTCCTCAAATCTACATCACTATCAAACAAGAATAAGTCTGAAACATTAAATGTAGCACTTACATTGCCATATTCACTTGGAAGATCTAGCTTGTAGGCATTGTTGTTGATCCTCTCCAAGACTTGGAATGGACCATCACCACGAGGTAAGAGCTTAGGCTTTCTCTTTTCAGGGAACCTTTCCTTCTTTAGATGCAACCAAACCCAATCTCCGGGTTCAAAGATGACTTCCTTGCGCCCTTTGTTAGCATTCTTCATGTAGTGTTGTGTTTTCTTCTCAATTTGAGCTCGAACCCTAGCATGAAGTTCCCTAACATAATCGGCCTTCCTTTGTCCATCCATGTCGACTTGCACACTAAAAGGTAAACTCAACAAATCCAATGGGGTTAAAGGATTAAAGCCATACATAGTTTCAAAAGGTGAATATCCAGTAGTACTATGTATGCTTCTATTATATGCAAATTCAATATGAGGTAGACAATCCTCCCAAGTTCTTAAGTTCTTCTTAATTAATGCCCTAAGCAAGGTAGACAAAGTCCTATTAACTACTTCAGTTTGGCCATCGGTTTGAGGATGACAAGTAATTGAAAATAACAACTTAGTACCTAACTTAGCCCATAATGTCCTCCAAAAGTGACTTAAGAACTTAACATCTCTATCACTCACAATCGTCCTAGTCATTCCATGTAGTCTAACAATTTCTTTAAAGAAAAAATTAGCTACAGTAATGACATCATCCATTTTAGTACATGCAATGAAGTGTGCCATCTTAGAAACCCTATCAACAACCACAAAGATAGAATCTTTACCTCTCCTAGAACGAGGTAAACCTAACACAAAGTCCATACTAATATGAGTCCAAGGTTCATGAGGAATAGGCAAAGGAGTATACAATCCATGAGGTTTAGAAGTAGATTTAGCTTGCAAACAAACAATACAACTAACAACATACTTCCCTACATCATGTCGCATCTTAGGCCAAAAGAAGTGTTCATGCAATATGTCATATGTTCTATCAACTCCAAAGTGACCCATTAATCCCCCCTCATGCGATTCCCTCAAGAGCAAGATGCGCAAAGAACAAGAAGGCACACATAATCTAGATTCCTTAAACAAAAATCCATCATGCTTATAATACTTTCCAAATCCAGAATTTTAACATGCTTTAAAGATTTCACTAAAGTAAACATCACTAGCATATAATTCCTTAATATACTCAAAACAAAGAAACTTAGAATCAAGCATGGAAAGTAAAACATACCTTCTTGATAAAGCATCGGCTACAACATTCTCCTTATCTTGTTTGTATCGCACAACATAAGGAAAACTCTCTATGAACTCACTCCACTTAGCATGTCTCTTGTTCAACTTTTGTTGGCCTCTTAAATACTTCAAGCTCTCATGATCCGTATGAATCACAAATTCCTTAGGCCATAGGTAGTGTTGCCAAGTTTGCAACGCCCTCACAATAGCATACAACTCCTTATCATAGGTTGGATAATTCAATGCAGCCCCATTCAATTTCTCACTAAAGTATGCGACGGGCTTCCCACCTTGCATCAAAACAGCTCCAATTCCAACCCTTGACGCATCACATTCAATCTCAAAAGTATTGTTAAAGTTAGGCAAACCAAGCAAATGAGCATTAGTTAGTTTTTCCTTCAAGGTCTCAGATGCTTCTTGTTGTTCTTTTCCCCACTTGAATGGTGCATTCTTCTTCATCACACTTGTAATAGGGGCGGCTAAGGTGCTAAAGTCCTTAACAAACCTCCTATAGAATCCGGCTAGTCCAGGAAAAGATCTCACTTGACCAATGTTGGTGGGGGTTGGCCAATCTTTGATTGCTTTGATCTTCTCCTCATCAACTTCTATACCTTGCGATGACACCACAAAACCAAGAAAAACAAGCTTGTTTATGCAAAAGGTGCACTTCTTAAGGTTAGTATACAATTTCTCAACCCTAAGTACATCTAACACACATCTTAGATGCCTAACATGCTCTGCTAGGTTTAGGTTATACACAAGGATATCATCAAAATAAACAACAACAAACTTGATAATAAAAGCTCTTAAAACATGATTCATTAATCGCATGAATGTACTAGGTGCATTAGTCAATCCAAAAGGCATAACTAACCATTCATACAATCCTAACTTAGTTTTAAAGGCAATTTTCCATTCATCACCCTCTTTCATGCGAATTTGATGATAGCCACTCTTAAGATCAATCTTAGAAAATAAGCAAGCACCATGCAATTCATCGAGCATATCATCTAATCTAGGAATAGGGTGACGATACTTTACCGTTATGTTGTTTATTGCCCTACAATCAACACACATTCTCCAAGTTCCATCCTTCTTAGGGACAAGCAAAACAGGAACTGCACATGAAGAAAGGCTTTCACGCACAAACCCCTTTTGAAGTAGCTCACCAACTTGCTTCTCCAATTCCTTTGTTTCTTCAGGATTTGTCCTATATGCTGGCTTATTAGGTATTTGCACCCCAGGGATAAAGTCAATTTGATGTTCAATCCCCCTAATTGGTGGCAAACCGCTAGGAATCTCCTCAGGAAACACATCTACATAATCACTCAAAAGAGAAACAATGTTGCTTGGAAGCTCCTTTTCCAAGTGGTTAGTGCTCACAAGTGTATATTTAAGCAAAAGCAAGATCAAAACAGAATTATCAGTCAAAGCTTCTTTAATCTCACTCTTGGTAGCTAACATACACTCCTTATTAACCTTCTTAGAACTAGCATGCTTATCAACTAAATCGCAATTCACATCCAAATTAGCATGATTAGTCTTTTCTTTACCCCTAAATTCTGAATCCAACCTAGCAAAGTCCTCTTTCAATTTTAATTGATCTTTTAAAGCTTCTTGAGGTGATAACAGAATAAAAGTAAAGGGCTTCTGATCGGACCAAAATTATGCATCTTTTTATGGTCATTTTCCTATACTTTTAGGGTATTTTATGCTTGATTATGCCTTATATTTGGTATATTTGTGTTTATAGGTGTTAAAGTGAAGAAAAGTGCAAAATCACCAATTTTGTACCTTTTTGGATGATTATTTACACAAATATTTTCCAAGGACAATTTGGATGAAGAATGGAGCCAATATGTTCGTGATTGAAGAGCTTGAAGAGTCAATTTTATCATCATAAGATTGATTTTCAAGAGTTTGAAGCAAATGAGCAAAGTTGAATTTCAAGGCAAGAAGATATGTCAAGATGTGTCATAGCACTGGAGTACATGGGTCGCGAGGCAAACCACATGGGGCGCCCAGCGCTAGTCGAGACATGCCACCAGCAAGCACATGGGCACTGGCGACATGGGGGCTGAGAGCAACACCCTAGGCGCACAAGCCATCTACATGGGCACCCAGGGGGAGTCGGGTTGCAGCCATGCGCGCGCCAAGCATGCCATCATGCGTGTCTTCACCTTGAAGCCTCTTCACTTGTTTCCAGATTTGGTGACCTTTCTGTATTTTGACAATAACTTTTGATCCAGAGCTCCGTTTGAGGCGTATGAGTAGCCGTTGGAAAGCTAACTCCAAGATCTACAACTTACAAGCTCGGTCGAAGCCCAGTTCGAACATTTTCGTGGACGAAAATGCCCCTGAAGTCAGCGAACAGAAACTGTCTTGGGCCTTTTTTGTGGTATTGATCCAATTAAGCCCAAATTCTTATTTGGACTAGCTTGAAGACTTGGAGAGCAGCCCAGCACGTCCTTAGGGTTTGTTTAGCTCTAAATTAGCCCTAAGGCAACCCCTATAAATACCCTCTTAAGTCTAGAACCCTAGCCAACCTCTCATAACACTTTTCTACATAATTTTCCCTAGTTTTCTACGTCTTACGCCGTCAAGGAGAGGGAGGAGGCAGCCGGCCTCCAAGCATTGTAAGTCTCTCATGGATTGCTTGCAATCCATGAGTAGCTAATCTTTTTATACTTCTTTTCCTTAGGTACTTTTGATCAATGAATCTATGGTGAGACTTTTGTTCTTAATAATTTGAGCTTTTTCTGTTTAAATACGTTTCTTGTCTCTATCCTTCATCTTATGTGTTCATACTTTGATTGATTTGGTGTGCAACATATCTTGAGATTTATGAATGCTATAGTTAGATTCAAGTAGCTTGAGTCAAGCTAAAGTTGGTCCAAGTAACAATTGTAATTCTAGGAGTCCTAGGTTCAATGGGATATCAAATCTTGTTGAAATCTTTAGGCCGAGATGGAAATTGTTGTAGGGAACTTTGGTATTGATTTATTATGCATGTGGAAAAGTAAATCTTAATGCTTGTCCTATGATTCTTCACAGGGTGGATGTTTAATTAGGAACAATAGAGATTAATTGTCAGCGAGATGCGGGTTAATTCTTCTTCGCATGTTGGAGGGTCGAGTATTCCTCTCCTATAGCAATTATTTAAATGGAGTTGTTTAAGATATTAAGAGGATTACTTTGTTTCAATGAAAGTTGATGTCTACGTCTTAGGCTATATACCGATTTGGAGTAATTTATGATTCTTAATTGATTGCAATCTAAGCCAAATTTATGTTTAGTGTCCATGATCTAAGCCAAATTTATGTTTAGTGTCCATGATCAATGATTCACTTGATCAAAGTAGTTACCTAAAGGAGAAGAAGTATGTTTTTATTCATTGTTTTTCTCAAACTCTCTTTTAAATCTTTAGTTTAGATTTCTTTTAATTGTTTTCTAGTTTAATTAATCTATTTTGAAAAGTCCAAAAATATCTTTTCTATGTTAGAATTTCTTCTATAAGATTTAACTTTGATTCGTACGTTCCCTGTGGATTCGACCCCTACTTGCCCTAGCTAAGTAGTTAATCTATATGTTATTGGTTTGTGGGGAATTTATCTTGTGATTTGATCAACGACCGATCAGCTTCTTACCACACATGAGGGTATACTTGTTCGTCTCACCATCATGTTGAACCTTGTTGTCATATTGCCATGGTCGACCAAGTAGTACATGGCATGCTTGTATGGGCAAAATATCACACAAAACATCTCCTTTGTACCTGCCCAAAGAAAGAGAAACTAAAACTTGTTTGTTAACCCTAATCTCCTCCTTATCGTTGATCCAACCTAAGCTATAGGGTTTAGGATGTTTGGTAGTGGGTAATTGCATCTCCTTCACCAAATAAACACTAGCTATGTTTGTACAACTCCCACCATCAATAATCACACTACTAGGTTTCCCATTCACATACATCCAAGTATGAAACAAGTTCTCTCTTTGATTATTCACATCTTTTTTCACATAAGCACTCAAAGTTCTCCTAGTAACCAAACTCTTAAGTGCAAACCTGTCACCATCATCACTATCACTATGCGCATCACCTTCATCATCCCCATCACCACTAAATCCTAGTGTAAACTCTTCATCTTCACTTTCGATTTCTCCTTGGTCATTCAAAAACATCACTTTCTTGTTAACACAATCCTTAGCATAGTGCCCAAATCCTTGACACTTGAAGCACTTAACATGATTTTTAGAAGATGAACTTGATGAAGACTTAGAATCGATTTTAGGACTTGCCCCCTTTTGCGCCAACTCCTTCTCTTTCGTTGTCTTGTCATCTTTCTTGATTGAAGTTTTCCATGAGCTTGATGATGATGCAAAACTCTTCTTATTCCTCTTTACTTGGCTTTCGGCTTTCAAAGCATGTTGAAGTAATTCCTCAACATCATAGTGTTGTTGCATCTCCACAATGTTGTGAATTTCCCTATTCAATCCCGCCATAAACCTAGCTATAGTAGCTTGTGGAGTTTCATCAACATCGGCCCTAGACATCAACAACATCATCTCGGAGTAGTATTCATCAACACTCCTTGTTCCTTGCCTCAAAGATCGCAATTCTTGGTAGAGACCATTAGTATAAAAGCTTGGAACAAACCTCTTCCTCATAAAGCTCTTTACCGACAACCAAGTATCAATAGGTCTTTCCAAATTTCTTCTTCTTGCTTGCACTAATTGATTCCACCAATTTAAAGCATTCTCCGTGAATTCAAGAGTAGCAATTTGCACCTTCTTTGGCTCGGCATGAGGATAGTAATCAAAGTACATATCCAATTTTGACTCTCACTCTAAATAATCGGATGGTGACCCTCTCCCATTGAATTTAGGGATTTTGTACTTGATGTTGCCTTTAGGCTCTTCTCTTTCAACTCCCCTCCTAGGCCGCATTTTCTCATTGATTGCTTGACCTCGAAGCTCTTGTTGCCTCAATCTTTCCATTGGATCCATCCGAGGAACAACTTGTCTTGGTTGAGGTTGAATTCTCTCATTGTTGATTGCGGCATTGGCTCCTTGTTGAGCTTGTGGATTTCGAGTTTCCAATGCCTCCAATCTCGTTGTCATGGTACCAAGTTGCTCTTCTTGTCTATCTCCCATTGTACCTACAAAAAGAACAAAGATTAGTAGTAAAAATCCTCACAAGTGTGTGTGTGTGTATACCTTGATTGTGCTCTCGTATTTTGCACTCAAATCCTATGGATTGGCATCCACTACTCTCTTGATGATCTCACAAGATTATGCCTTTTACTAACTTCAATAGGCCTAATAAGAGCAACTCCTAGAGAACTCCTTTCTTCTCGTGACCTACTTGAGGAACAAACAATTACTAGCAAAATTCTTTGTGAATCAAAGGAAAGTGATCTTAAACCAAAACCAAACCACTTATGCAGATTTTGATGTCGAAATCCTTCTCCAAACTTGCTGCACAAAAACTCAATTCAAGCACAAATAAAACAATCAAATCGATTAGTGAAAACCCTAGTACCACTTGATCCAATTTCGTACCACTTGTCTCCAATAGGGTTTCAAACCTGAAATTCTTCAAATTAAATCTCAATTCACAGCAAAAGCAACCCAAGATATCCAATTCAAACACTTAATTAGAGTTAATCGCAACAAATTGAACTAATTGCACAAAAACCCTAATTCCCAAACCAAAAACCCTAGTCACACCAAAAATCCTTGATTAAAACCTAGAACCCAAAATTGTGATTAGAGCTACAGATTTTTTTGATTTTTTTCAGTATTTTTCCTCGAAAGATCACACTAAAAGAAGTCTAAATATCAAATTTCAAAGCGTTCCGACTTCAAACGAACCCAGAACAAAAATCACAAGTTTCTGGTCGAAATTGTTTTTTTATTTTTTTATTTTTTTATTTTGATATTTTTCGATATAACTACTAGTTATAAGGGACTCAAATCTGAAATTTCAAAGCAAATAGATATAAGACCTAAGCTCCGTGCTTATTTTATCTCATGCTCCGCGCCTTCATCTACAGCAACCGTGCAAAAATGTCTCTTTTTTCAACATGAGCCAGCCTCGTTCATCAATATTTCTCTTTTTAATCATGTCTCCGGACAATAAATCAACTCTCTGCGAGTTTTTCTTCTCTTTCAATCTTGTCTCCGGACGTTAAAACACTGTACACGTGTTTATTTTCCATGAATAACAATTAGTTTATTATTTCTTTTACTTTTCAGCAATCAAACTTTTGAAACATTTACTTTTGAGAAACAGATCTGGGATCGATGATTTAAATGCACCGCTGTGACTTTGATCCAGTTCCCGTAATTCACTTGCTCTGATTTATTTTTCACTACAACGCGCATTAGCAACATGTTTCTACACCTCTTTGTCATTTTCGACAAAATGACTGTGCACGCTCCACGCTGTCATATAAGGCTTTTGACCAGAAACTCTTCAAAGAGACTTTTGGCGCAACAACTATTATGTGCATACCCAATAAAAGCACAGTCCACTATTTTATGACCTATGTTTGTTTTCTTTGGTATTGGAACCGCCACTTTTGCAAGACCCCCCCACACTCGATACCTATAAGATGGGCTCCTACCTTTCCATAACTCATAAGGAATTTTGTCTTCTTTCTTTCGGGGTACCTTATTTAAAAGGTAATTGATCATTTGACAAAATGGTTTCACCCCACATATTATTTTGAGGTAACCCTGAACTTACACATCAGATTCATCAATTTTTTTAAAGTGCAATTTTTTTCGTTCAGCAACAGCATTCAATTGAGGAGAATAAGGTGGAGATACATCATGTACTATCCGTGTTGTGCACGGAATTCACCAATAGCTGCTTCATATTCGCCACCTCTATCACTTCTCAATCTCTTAATTTTCTTATTAAGTTGATTTTCAACTTCACTTTTAAAGAGAATAAATTTCTCTAATGCTTCATCTTTGTTTTTTAGCAAATACACATAATTTTACTTTTTACAATCATCAATCAAGGTAATAAAATATTTATTAACACCTCTTGCTTGAACAAATTTTAGATCGCACACATCACTATGAATCAATTCAAGGGGTTTGGTATTTCTTTCAATTGTTGAAAATATGACCTTGTTAATTTTTCTTCAACCAAATTTCACATTTTCATTTTGAATTGATTTGGAAAGAGGGAAAATGGTCCAAGTTAATTAATTTCCCCAATGTTTCATAATTAACACGACCTAGCCTACCGCCATAAATTTGAACACTCGGTCAAATAAACAAAAGAAGATGAAGCTTTTCCATTATTCTTCAAGGTCATTACATTCAATTTAAACATCCCATTGGTTGCATATCCTTTTCTCACATAACTTTAGATAAAATAACTTTATTAGCTTCAAACACCATGGGGAAACTATGCTTGTTGAGGAGGGACCTAGAGACCAGCTTCTTGTGAATCTCAGGTACATAGAGAACATCAGTCAGGGTCACAACCTTTCCATAGGTCATCTTCAACAACACCTTTCTTTGCCCTTTCGACAGCTGATGAGGCAGAGTTTCCCATGTATAGCTTTTCCCCTTCAATTGGAGAGAAGGTAGTGAAATGTTTTTGTTAATGCAGACATGTCTTGTAGCACCAGCGTAGATCCACCATTCCTTCGGGTTAGACCCAACCATTTTCATCTCTGAAATTACAACCAGGTCAATGTCCTCCTCGGAGACATCAACAACAACCATGTTGGATTCTTTACTTTTTGGAAGCCTGCAGTTGGTGTATTTGTGGCCCATCTTGCAATAATTGAAGCATGTCCCTTGGACCTTTTTCTTGGAGATACCTCCTTTTGTCCCTAGCTTTGAGTTCACCAGCTTACCCTTGACTTTGAAGCTTAATCCTTGCTTGTGCTCCACAATGTTTGCTTTTGCAGCCATTAAGCCTTAAGAATAATGACAACCAGTGATATAAACCAACTGTTAGCTCTAGACCAGTGAAAGGAAATGAGATTAGCTTTCGCTTGTGCTTGAGATTATTTTTGAAATATTTCCACCCAGGAGGTAGTGATACGAATCTAGTTCCAAATCGGTTCAAATCCACCTTTGAGACCCGCCAAAGATCAACTTGAATCACCAAATCTTCTAGACTTGTATGTCGACAATCTTCACTAAGTAAATCCTCGTTCGTTCGTCGGCCTTAGACCCTCAATTAAGCAATCACAACCTAATTGCTTGCTAGGACTTTACAAGATTGAAGAACCCTAAGTTTGCTCAAACTAGAACAATGAAGCTAAGATAATCAATTTGGGAAAATAATCCTCAATTTTATTAATCAATTCAACTAACTTTACAAGAGATAAAAGAGCCCTTATATAGGGGAAGTGTTGGCGCATAACCTACTCCAACCTCAAATCCTAATCCTATAAGGGGCGGCATACATAAAAGAAAGGAACACGAAAGTTACCTACACCTTGTCCTACTAGGAAAAGTAAATACATAACTTAATTAAGCAAGGATTGGACTTAGTCAAACAAGGCCCAACCCAATGTCTACTAAACTAAATAAATAGCTAAACTAAGATAGAATAAAGTCCCAATTGGCTAAATTACACAATGATAAACCCTAAGAACCATCGATGGAAATCATGGTGCACACCATGGAATCGCATGGAATATTCCTTGGTGTGTGGTCTTCAAATCGGCCCAATGGATCTTCAATGGTCTTCAATTCTTCAAGATGAGATCTTACAAAGCCCACTAAAGCATCCTTAAACCTTCTAGCACGTGCCCTTGTCATTGGCCCGAATGGCATGGCTAAAGAATCATGTGGCCGGGACATGCAATGGTGATGGCTGGGCATGCGATGGTGATGGTCGGGCATGTGGCCGGTCAACTGCTTGGCCATGTGCGATTGGACCATGGCTTGGCCGGTCATATGCGATCTCCTCTCCTCCATGTTCCTGCAAGCTTCCTTTCAAACCGGGATCAACCATGACCTCTTCCAAAGACTCCGAGCAATCTTCAAGTTTATCCGACCAATGGTCTCCATTAGCTCCATTGTGCTCTTCTAAGCCATGATAAGCCTTTGGCGCATCAGGTAGCTTTTCAATCATTGTAGCTAGCCTGGAAAGATTCAGTCAGTGTCATGGCTTCAGCTTGGATTTCGTGCAGGATGACTTGAAGCTCTTGCACCTGAGTAGCACAGACTTGGAATCCACCATCAAAAAGTCAAGGAACCGTCCAACGATGAACTTCTTGGCTCCAGCATCCTTAGCCTTATACTTGTGGTCCAAACCATCCCACAATTGTTTTGAAGCCTTGTGCACACAATATACATTGTATAATGTGTCACTTAAGTTGTTTAGCACATAGTTCCGACACAGGAAAATCGGAATGCTTCAAACCTTCAAAACACTGGCAGCTTGCGCATTTGGTTCACCCTCAGGCATCTTTAGAACACTCTCCGTCAAGAACCTCAGAAGATTCAAGGTAGTCAGATAGAATAACATCTTTTGCTGCCACCCTTTAAAATTGGCCCCACTAAATTTTTCTGGTTTCTCACTATGAGCTAGTGGAACCATTGTGGACATTGGCACAACAACACTAGCATTCGAACCTGATGCATTGTTTGATTGTTTCACTTAAGTGACTTCATCCACTTTTGTGATTTTCGTTGTGGAAGCCATACTCTCACAAGAGTTTCAAAAAGAATCTGCTTCAAGATTGTTAGACAAGTATGCCTTGTTACTAGAAATTAAACCGTGAAAGGTAAGCAAATCTAAAACGTAAATAAAAAAGGAATTAACACAACAGTGAAGTAAGATAGCAAATAAAAATAATAAACAAGTTATAAGGCAAAACAAATAAATCTCAGAAACATTATTATCCAAATATAAATATATATATTTAATACACTTTTCTATGAACCTCACAAGCTGGACAAAGGCTACTGTTGTAGGTGAGACTACAACTGTACCTGAATTTTGGCATAGCAAAAATTTCCTAGTAACTCATTAGGTATGACTTTGAGAATCAAAATTTCATGCCAAATACATAAAAATCATCAAATTATAGTGAGTAAATTGGTTGTTTATCTTACAAACAATAGTAGAAGGTTTATCATTTTATGATTATCATATTTCTGCCAATATATTAGTAGGAAACATAAATATGATAAAAAGATGAGAATTATTTCTGTCTACTATTAACAAATACTAATAAATACAATTTTCCAATCATATTGTGCTTTAAATAATGATAGCTATAAAAAAATAGTTGTAAATAAAATATGTAGGTAAAAATCAAACCTTAAATCTTACCAAACTTTAGAGTTTGTTTTAGAGTCGTTCGTACTGATAACGTGTTGTAAAATTGTTAATAATGGAAGTAGAGAAATGGAAATTAATGTATCAAAGAGAATCAATAGGAAAATTTTATTATTTTATTTCAGAAATGAAAAGATGGAACAAGACTCAAGGCGTAACTAATAACAATTAAAGTCACGTTCTGTCACGTAACTCACTGCCATCAGTAATGCTGACGTGGCTTTTCCACGTCAGCTTTTTTACCACGTGGCATGTTGGACCCACATGCCTAATTTTAAATGTTTTTTTTAAATTTCATTTCTCTCTCCTTCTTTCCTTTCCTTTCTTTTTCCTTTTCCTTTTTCCTTTTCCTTCTTTCTTCCTTATTTTAAAAAATTATATCCTTTTCCAAAACCCTTCTCGACTGTTGAATGCAATGTCGATATATAAGAATACCAAAGATAGCTAAAACCAAAAATGCAAGCGTCAATGATGCAATCCCAGGAATGAAGATTTCCATTGGCAATCGACACTTCGTCAATTCCCAAGGCCAACAATTGCAGTTATAGTTACTGCAGAAGCCATCGTTACAAAAGTTGTCACCACTCCTCTAGTTCCTCTTCTCCCATAACTTAATAGAAGCTTCAATTTGGGCATTCCTGTTCTTCACTTCTGTGTACAACAACTCCACAGTTACAATCTCTTAAGCATTCATTCTTGCAATCATCTTTGGATATCTCCTGAAGAGTTGCCTAAGAATCTTTTTCCCAACTCAAACGGCTCAGTTCATGAATGCAACGTTCACTATGTTTGTTGCAGACATGTTGGGTTTAATTAAACCAAAGTCTATTTAATTTATATGCATGTCAAGTTTATATTGGCTTGTCATAAGGCATAAGGCTTTTAGTGTGTTTGAGTACATGAGATTAAAACTCATTTAAAACCTAGGCATATGAAACCTTATTTGTATGCCGTCAGTTGTTATGCGAAGAACATAAAGTTTGGGTTTGGGAAAGATGGTATATTGTAGGATATCAGGTGTAAAATGCTATAAATCAGAACCAGATTGTAATAAAAAAGTTTGTTTATAGTTAATATGCTAACTAATGTTCTTTTCAATCTCACTTATCATGTAGTTGTAAGCTCATAATTGCTTGCTTCCTTTTCCAAGTTAAGGATTTGCTTTTGTAAAAATAAATCTTGGAGAACTTGAATTTGTGTTAAAATCTCAAGATTCAAGTTCATATGGAGTAGCAACCTCTCACAAAACAAGAAAATGGGTGTCACAAGACAAGAAAAAGGGTGTCGAGTTTTTAAATATGTTTTGCTCTATTCTTGAATATTCATCCTAATATTAATGCTAAGTATATTTTTCTCTTTTTTTTGGCACAAATATAACTTTGTTTTGTAAACATTATAATATTAATATTAATATAATTTCTGGTAATTACATTATTAAGAGTATTATAATTTTTATGCATTTAATATATTAAAATTTTTCTTTCCAAAAATTATATATCAAATATTTATTTATTAATATTTATAGAAAATTAATAATGAAAATATCGTTTCTAGAACTGTCTTTGATTTTCATTCAAAATATGTCTCTACCGAAACAGTATTTGAGACAATTAATCTTAAGTCTAATAACTCGTGGAGGGATGTCTTTGATTCTGTGTCTGACAGTTAGAAACATTTTTGTTGTCTTTGATTCTTAGCGACGCTACTTTTCAAGATGAATTAGTTTTCTTTTCAGATTCCATCTCTACTCTTTTTAGAGACTTTTTTTGATTAAAAAATGTCTCTATTTTCCGTTTTTATTATCCTTTTTTTTGTAGTGGTGGACTAAAAACTAAATATCTTCCTAATTCAAACATTCTCTAAGCATGTCCTAAACAATTTTCCTCTACTTTTTGTAAAGGAATTTCAAAACATATTCTTATCGTTAAAGAAAACATAGAATGGAGGATTAGGAATGGGTCTCAGGTTAGCATCTGGTATGATAAATGGATGTCTAGGAACTCAGTAAAATACTTCATTATTTCAAACATTCCTAGGCATTCAAGAAAGAGTGAATGGAATCTTACAAAAGTTTTAGCATATATCCCCACTGTTGTGATTGAACAAATTAGAACTATACCTATTTCTGAAAGGGATATTGAGAATGAAGACTAAATAATATGGTCCTTGGAGAGTTCTACAATTTTCCAACTTTGTCCCCTCATCTTCTCTGGCAAAAAATTTGGAAACTCAAAGTGCTTAGTAAAATCAAATTTTTTCTTTGGTAGTGTGGACATAACAAATTACCAACATCTTTTCTTCATAGGAAAAATATTATTCCACATAACTGTTGTGCTTTTTGTTCTGATAAGGTAGGAGTTGGATCACATCTTCACTGAATGTCCAAATTATAATTCTCTGTTAACTCTGGAAAATTTGGAAATGAACACCGAGGCAAAACCATCATGCGCTTCAATTGTATAATATTCTCAAAGATAAAACTTTTCTGTCCACTACATCTACGAACATACCACATATGTCTTAGAAAACTTACTTTTGCTTTTAGTAATAAAGCATACTTAATTGTCTGTAGTTCAACAACACAATTATCAGTATTTCCAAGAAATTTAGTAAAACCAAGCAACAAATCACTATTACAATTCCTAATAATACATCCACAACCTGCATATCCAGGATTTCTAAAGCATGAAACATCACAATTGAGTTAAAAAAAAATCAGGAACAAGTGATTCACATGACAGAAATAAAGGTAAAGTTTTCATAGATAAAGGATGCTCTTGATAATATAGTTTCAAAAACTATATAAAAGAACATTTGCATAGGTAGAAAGAAAAAAGATGGATTAACAAGTTTATTGTTAAATAGAGAGTCATTTCTTACTTTCCGTAAATGTCATAGAAGAAAACTAAACACACTATCAAAACAGATTAGCAGTTGTTTCACTTTAAATAAAAGTTTAGAGGAAGAAATCTTATTTAAAATAAGTGTTATATGCTGATTAGGGTGAGACCAATTTCATCTGATTGTATTTCTAAATTGACTAAGATGATGATAGTCCAAGAAAATATGTGGGACAAATTCAATTGTATTTAAGCAGAGATGGTAGTAAGGAAAAGGAACTATTTTCCTAAAATGAAGAAGTTCAATAATAGGTAATTTATTTTGTATTTGGTAGTGCCAGGTTAAGTTGGGAAGGGGAAGTCTAGGTTTTTTCATGATAAGTATTTGATATATAGAAGCAGTGATATAATCCCAAGATCTAGAATAATGTCAAAAAATGGAGTCATTAGTATCAGAGCAATAGGAAGGGCAATAATTTGAAATTCTGTATGAATTCAATATTCCAAGAGTTATTAGAATGATTTATAATGTTACTAACTGTAAGATTATTGACCTCTAAAGGTATAACTTCATCTGATTGTATCCTATTGATTTTTTACTTAATGGTAGATTCTGAATATCTAAATAATGAATGACATCGGTTTTACTTCAAATTCTCTCCTATTGGTAATGATTGCTAGATATCTTCTAAATTAAATTTATTTTCTAACAATAGTTATAATTTTTAAGTTATTTAATTTTGTGGAGATAACTTTGTGAATGAGTTATCACGTAGGAATATGGTTGAGATGGAGTAGAAAAGTAATGAGGTGCTGCTGGAGCAGCAGCAGCAAACTGATAAGGTGCTACCGGAGCGACATTCTAATGATGAGTTGCAGCCAAATGATGAGTTAGAGCTGCCAAATCAGCCCATGAAGCAAGAGAACCAGAATTTCAGGTAAGTAGGTCTTTTTCCCCTTTCCATTTATTAGTAGTTTAAGTACTTTATATTTTTGATGTTATCTTCTTTTGGAGTATTTTTCATTGCTAATTGTGTGGCTATTCTTAGTTTGTAATCATTTAAAGTGATAACATAGAACATCTATGGATGAAAGAATTTGCTAATTTATAATAAAATATGGCAGCATTCTGTCTATATTTATAAAGATCATAATAGGAAAATTGTTAAAAGCAAGAGTGTGGTTTAAGGTTTCCAAAGTTATTGATAATAGTTGCAGGTAGATGCATCTTCTTGCTAATTGAATGTGGTGGAATTCTTTGTGATTTTGCACATCAGGTAGGGGTTGGAGGTCTTCTTATCAATGACCAAAATGTGTTGTATGTTTTGAGGAATTTTTATGCATACTTTCTCATGATTTACAATGGTTTATTATGAATTTCTTGATAGGCTTTGTTTTTTTAATGTCGTAATGTTGTTGTCTTCTGGCACTTAGCTGCTTCTGAAGCACTAACCTTTGACATTTATTGATTTCAATTGCAGATGCAATTAAGATGCAGAGAAGCTGAGGAAAGAGTGGTTAGAGAGCGAAACAGAGGGCTAGGAAAGATGCATTAAGAAGGCAAGATGAGAAGGGGAAAAAATGGTGGAAGACCAAGCAGCTCGATAAATTACAAAACATGATTCATGTAACACATGATTCTAACAGTGTTTATTCTTAGAAAGATTAGTTCCAGACTCTTAATTTCAGAAACTGATACTTTGCTTTTAATATTATTATGGCACTTTACAATATTGTTATGTATTTGATTTGTATGTATTTCCTTACTGCTTTTAATATTATTATAGCACTTATAAGAACTTTATGAACTACTTAAAGAATGAAATAAGCTTAGTGTTCTTCGCAAAGGCTAGTCTCAATGGGGTGCTTTGTTTGAACAAAAGCAAAATTTTTCAATTTAAGATATCTGGATCTAACCTCAATTGTATAGAGAAAAAGAAGGGAAAATAAAACATTTAAAGTGGGTGACTTAAAATTGCAGGTGTACTATATTTCAAAGGGATATAGGCTTAATAATTTGTTCAGATATGAACCTCTTCAAAAATGTACATATATATAGCATGTGTAGAGGCGTGTCATGTTTTGACTACTCATCATTGCAACTGTGTCAATGTGTATGCATATGTTTAGCAGTGTGGCATAGGCAAGGAAAACACAAAAAATTTAGGCAAAAAGTTGTTTCAAGCGAAGAATGATTTCACCTTGCGAATTCTCTTCAAATATGTTATTAAACACCAAGAGTTTATTTGTCAGTAAGGATTCTGTTCTTCTTTAAATAAAGAGTGATTTTTTAAATTATTTGTTTTCCACGCCTCACGTTATACATCAGACAAAAAATAAATATATGGATAGAACTTCTAAAGTTCATTTGTTCATTTTTATAACTCTATCTCCTTTTTCACTTCTGTGTATTAGTGAAACAAGATGTGTATATCATCTAAGTTTAGATATAGACATTAATTGGTAAGAAAAAAAAAAGGAAAATAGGAAATGAAGTTACAATTGGTAAGTGAAGTGACAATTGATCGTGTCGTCAACAATCATAAGATAATCCCCACAAAACCTAACTAAAGTAGATAGAGTAAGCAGGGGTCGATCCCACAGAGAAGGGTGAAGAACTTTTATTCCCAAGAACAAATCATTTCCAAAAATTAGTTCTAAAACAGAAAACAGGGGATTTAAAATTATCAATTAAAAACAAAGCAATTAAACTAAAGACTAAGCAAAGTAAATTAAATCTAAATCTAAATCTATAGCAATTATCAAGCAAACAATAATTAAAAAGCATACTTCTTCTCCGATGGTATGAATCAATCAGATTAACTATGGATCATTGATTTAAAAGGTGAATTAAGCATCTTATTCTTGACTGACAACTGGTATAGGTTTCCCAACATGTATATTAGATAAGAGGCCCATTAAAGCTGCAGTTATCCCTTTTATTCCTTCAGCAATCGATTACTTTCTTAGGGCTTAAAGATCGCTTGAGAACAAAGCATTGAGAACAGTTAATTTTACACACATGCCTACAAAGTAGAACCATACGAAGAGAAATTTCTTGCCCTCCGATAGACAAACGCTCATCAGGCAGCGATTAAACAAACCTGATTTGCTACAAACAATCAAACTTGAGTGATTAATTCTAAGCTTGATCTAGCCATAGATCCATTCAATTACTTCATCAGTGGCCATCCAAATCAATAACTATCAAGATCATAAAATAAAACAGAGTTTTGCCTACTATCATCAAGAACTTAACACAAAATTATAAGTATAGAAATCTCACCATAATCAATTGATCGAATTCACCAAAGGGTTAGAAGTATTAAGGGTTTAGCTACTCATGGATAAATCCATGAGAGGCTTAAGAAAACTTACAAAACTTGAAGATAAAATCCTCTTCTTGAATTCTCCTAGGGTTGCCGCCCCTCTCTATGAAAAGAGAGGGGTGCGGCACCCTTGACCTAAAACTAGAGAAAAAACTAGAATATTTTCTAAGAAAAAGATGAAAGAGAATTGTGTATACTGTATATGTGTGATTTGTGTTACAGGAGGTGGCTATTTATAATGGAGGAATAACCTAAAGACTCCTATTAGACTTAGGAAAAGAGGCTAGGACATTCTAGGCTTAGAGTAATCATCAAATTTGGTCTAGAGCCTTCCTAGAGTAGAATCCAAGTCAAAATAGGATTCTGGAATTTTCTGGATTTCTGCAGAAACTTTGACTTGATATTCGGGCTTGAAGATGGCAGATCTGAGCTTTAAACTTCAAAAGAGAGTTGTAGAGCTCGGAGTTAGCTTTCCAACGGCTACTCATGGGCTTAAAACGGACATCTGAGCATAAAGTTATGGTCTTTCTACGAAGACTGCACTGAAACCGGGCTTATATCGCAAATCTGCGGGATTTGGATATTCTTTTGGATATTAGGCCTACAAATTGGGATTTTAACGCCAATTATAGGTTTATATGGCTGAGTATATTCCCATGTAAATAATCCAAAAATCCTCAACTTCAGGGCTTCTTCTAAGCTTGGCTTCAATCCTTTGCAAATAAGCTCCAAATCTTCAATTCTTGCTTCTTGAAATAATTCTTCAATTGTCTTCAATTCTTCAAAATATCTTCAAATAATCTTCAAACACGAACTTCGCATCTCCAAATCTTCATTCAAAATGGCTAAATCCATAATTGAATAAAAAGTCACCAAAATAGCTCCAAAAAGAGTGAAAAACAATAAGTTTTCACTTTTCTTATCTTCAAGACCTAAAAACACAAATATTAGCAAAATAGGTTAAAAATACATATAAAAGTGGCAAAAAGTATAGAAAAATAGTTATAAAAATATGCATAATTTTGGCTCAATCAACAATCTTACCTACATATTCATCCGAAGTACAGTTCTGAAATGCATCTAATGCTCAATCATCATTCCCTGAAATACACAATAACCACATAATGGGATCCGGCTCCTCTCCAGTCTATCAAATGGACTGGAGAGGCCAGTCCATATTCGATGAATGACACGTGTATTATCTAAAATCCAACGGTAAGAAACATACCATCAAAATAATTTGGGATGTAGTAGATTTTTCATCTTCTCCCAATTCTCTTGCGATAAGAAACTAAATTGCAGAGGCAAACATGCAGCCAAAAACGAAATCACTCTAAATTATACTGGCAAAGTTTTGATGCTTATGATTTCATATATTCCTCTCTATTTTTATTATCTTCTTTCGCTTTCTTCTTCATCATTTTATCTGCTCTTGATAGCAAGATTGCGAGCTCTTCTTTTGTTCTGGTTTTCAATCTTGTATCCACATGTCCTATGGAAAGACGAGATTAGTTTCTTCCTTAATTCATGTATCGACATCTCTAATGGTTTCTCAACCTTTTCTATGTTTTGTTAGGAAGAGTCTACCTGGGTTTCAAGTAGTTAGAGATTTAGGGGTTTTCTCAATTTGAGTATTTGATTTATGAATAATGCGGTACATAACAAGTTCTTGGATCAGACTAAAAATATTATCACTTGTCCTTTTTACCATTAACGCCATTGATAGAGCGAAAATTGCAGAGAACAATCGAGAAAGAATAGGGAGAAAAGAACATTATCCCATACATCTCATCTTTATGAATAAAGAAATCTGAGCCCTTAAATTATGAATTAGACACATGTCATTTATCTAATATAGACTGATCTCTCCAGTCCATTTGATGGATAGGAGAGGAGCCATATCCCACATATTGAGCTAAAGAGCCTAGTAAGTAACAAAACATGACTATCTAGATCAAGCATTTAAACCATTTACTTTAAAATCACAATCTTAAGAAAAACATTAATTTACAATCAATTTTCCCAATCACAATCAACAACTAAAACATTTCAATAGAATTCTTTTCAGGTTGCCACAATCCATGATATCTCGATACACAATATTTCAACCGTACAGTAATAGATTCGGGAACCTACCATCAATTTAACCCTCTAAGGCACGGGTCCACTATGAAGCCATTAAAGTCCCCAAAAACAATTTTCACAATACCATAATTCTAACAGAACATTTAATTATAACAATCCTCAACTTCATAGTCCACTATGAAGCCATAATTCATGCTTTGACTCATTTCAGAAACCAGTTCAATAGTTGAAGAATAACAGAACATTTAATTATAACAAAACCGATTAATTATTGAAAACTAGTTAAAACCAATCATTTTGAAAATAATCAGAAAGGTTCGGAAATTTATCTGATTAGCAAGATAATCACAATACAAAGTTCACAGCAAGATAATAACAATCACGATCCTAGCAATGTTTTAACTCGTTAGAAACGAAAAATATATACAATAGTTATGCATGTTCAATCTACCCTTTAACCAATCCTAAACTACAATGGGGAACCGCAGAAAAATCATTTTCAAAAGATTTACAAAACTCATCTTTGAAGTTTTCCACGTTCCACCCACTTTTACTATCTAAAAATAATCATTAAAAGTATGTTTCGAAATTTCAAGAGAGTGTAAGTCCATTTTAAAAACATTAAAAAAAACCGATATTAAAATATATGTTTCCCTAAATTTCCATAATCTAACTCTTTAAAATTAAGCCACACTCTCTCAATCATTTTTCCAAAAAGAATAATTTGTATAGAATAATTTGAACTCTGAAAACTTATATAAAAATTCCAGAAAATCAGAAATATTATGTTGAGAAAATTTCCGAAATTTCACTTCAAAACAATCTAGGGGTGAAATACACTCTCCAATTCAATTTTTGTCCGAGAGTGGGCATCGGCAGTCATTGTTCATCTTCTCCATGAAGAAATCTTGTAATTCCAGATTCACCCTATCGACGAAGCATTTTTGAAGATTCGACACTTTCACATCAAAACACCTATGGAGGTCTAAATGGTACCAATGGACAGAGAAAAGATCCTTGATGCGCCTAATGCTTATCACGGAGGGAATGATGCGTCAAAGACTTATCATGGACTTGAAGACAAGCATGGAGAGCATGGAAAGGATCTGCATGGGCTGCAAGGAAGCATGGAGATGCATGAAGATCATGGAGATATCGTTGATCATGTTCCAAGCACCAAGAAGATGTCATTTGATCTATTGAAGATGCCATTTGGTCCGATGACAAGAGCAAGAGCTAAGAGATTCAAGGATGCACTCATGGGCCTTGTTCAAACAAGTCCCATCAAAAGTTATCATGGAGGGAATGATGCACCAAGGACTTACCATGGACTTGAAGACAAACATGGAGAGCATGGAAATGATGTGCATGGGCTGCAAGGACGCATGAAGATGCATGAAGATCATGGAGATCTCGTTGAGCATGTTCCAAGCACCAAGAACATGTCATTTGATCCATTGAAGATGCCATTAGGTTCGATGACAAGAGCAAGAGCTAAGAGATTCAAGGATGCACTCATGGGCCTTGTTCAAACTCATCTTGATGATATGAAGACCATTCAAGTTCAATTGAAGAGCTTTCATGATGATTTGTGCAAGAAAACACCATGGCATCACTTTGCTTGCTATTGATTCTAGATGGTCGGATTGACATCATGACATCATGGGCTTAATTCTATCTTAGATTAGCTTATTTTTAAGTTTGGATGTTATTTGGGTTGGGCCTTGTTTGACTAAGTCCAATCCTTGTTTGATTATGCTTTTATTTCCTTTTCCTAGTTGGGCTTGGACTAGTTTATCCCTAGCCCTTATGTTTGGACGAAAATTAGATTTTTATTTTAGGATTTTGTTTGACACTATCACTATATAAGGGCACCAATACCTCTTGTAAACACAAGTTAAGTTGATTAAATAAAGTTGAGGTTATTCACCCAATTGATTATCTTAGCTCCATTGTTCTAGTTTGAGCATACTTTAGGGTTTTTCAATCTTGTAGAGTCCTAGCAAACAATTAGGTCTTGTGAGCTTAATTCTTTGAGAATCTTGTGATCTTAGGTGTTCAATTGCAGGTCTAATTGAGGGTCTAAGGCCCACGAACGAAGAAGAGAACTTTGGGATAGGTTCATCGAATCTTACAAGTCTAGATGTTTGGTGATTCAAGTTGATCTTTCGCGGGTCTCAAAGGCGGATTTGGATCGCTTTCAACTAGATTCGCATCAATTAGTACCAGAGCATAGGTTAATCATGTTTAATCGGTAAATTTATCCTTCTATTCATCTATCATCAAGTTATTCATCCATCTTCGTCCATGTTGTTGAAAAAAAAATCAGAAACTTCAAAAATTCATTGTGGATTCATCTTAACTCCGTTTGCTTTAAAATTTCAGATTTGGAGTCCTCATAACTAGTAGTTATATCGAAAAATATCAAAATAATAATAATAAAAAAATTTCGACCAGAATCTTGTGATTTTTGTTCTGGATTCGTTTGAGCTCGGAAAGCTTTGAAATTTGAGTTATAGACTTCTTTTAGTGTGATCTTTCTGGGAAAAATATTGAAAAAAATAAAAAAAATCTGTGGTGTCATCACAATTTTGCAGAATTAGGGTTCTTATCTAGGTTATTTGGGAATTAGGGTTTTGTTTTGTGCAATTGATTCAATTGGTTGCAATTAACCCTAATTGATTGTTTAATTGAGATTCTTGGGTTGCTTTTGCTGTGATTTGAGATTTAATTTGAAGAATTTCAAGTTGAAAACCTATTGGAGACAAGTGGTACAAAATTGGATCTAAGTGGTACTAGGGTTTCTAATTGATTGAATTGTGTTTGATTGAGTTTTTGTGCAGCCTCTTTTAGAAAGGATTGAATTGAGATCGAGATCTGTATAATTGGTTTGGTTTGGTTTAAAGATCACTTTCCTTTGATTCACAAAAGTTTTGCTACTAATTGTTTTTTCCTTAAGTAGATCACGAGAAGAAAGAAGTTCTCTAACAAGTTACTCTTATTAGGCCTATTGAACATAGTAAAAGGCATAATCTTGTGAGATCATCAAGAGTGTTAGAGGACCGCCAATCCATAGGTTGAGTGCAAACACGAGAGCAAAACAAGGTATACACACACACACACACACACACACTTGTGAGTATTTTTGCTACTAACTTTTCTTTTGTGTAGGTACAATGGAAGAAGAGCAAAATCAGGCCAATGACTGGGCTACCTTGGTTAAAAATTTTGTGTAACGAATGTATAATCGTTCCCCAAGATTTAATCAAAGTATGGATAATTTCATTAATGATGTTAGTTTGACCAAGAAGAGTTTTGCATCATCAAGTAGCTCATGGGAAACTCCTTACAAGAAAGATTTGAGGACAAATCTTCTTCAAGGGAAGGGAATGATGCGCCCAAAGCTTATCATGGAGGGAATGATGCGCCAAGTACTTATCATGGACTAGAAGACAAGCATGGAGAGCATGGAAAGGATGTGCATGGGCTGCAAGGAAGCATGAAGATGCATGAAGATCATGGAGATATCGTTGAGCATGTTCCAAGCACCAAGAAGATGTCATTTGATCCATTGAAGATGCCATTAGATCTGATGACAAGAGCAAGAGCTAAGAGATTCAAGAATGCACTCATGGGCCTTGTTCTAACTCATCATGATGATATGAAGACCATTCAAGTTCAATTGAAGAGCTTTGATGATGATTTGAGCAAGAAAACACCAATCAATTACAAGTTCATCACTTTGCTTGCTATTGATTATAGATGGCCGGATTGACATCATGGCATGAGCCAATTAGCTTTAGTTTGCTTTGTTTGGGCTAAATTCTATCTTAGATTAGCTTATTTTTATGTTTGGATGTTATTTGGGTTGTGCCTTCTTTGACTAAGTCCAATCCTTGTTTGATTATGCTTTTATTTCCTTTTCCTAGTTGGGCTTGGACTAGTTTTTCCCTAGCCCTTATGTTTGGACGAAAATTAGGTTTTTATTTTAGGAATTTGGTTGACCCTATCACTATATAAGGGCACCAATACCTCTTCTAAACACAAGTCAAGTTGATTAAATAAAGTTGAGGTTATTCACCCAATTGATTATCTTAGCTTCATTGTTCTAGTTTGAATATACTTTAGGGTTCTGCAATCTTGTAGAGTCCTAGCAAACAATTAGGTCGTTTGAGCTTAATTGTTTGAGAATCTTGTGATCTTAGGTGTTCAATTGCAGGTCTAATTGAGGGTCTAAGACCGACGAACAAAGAAGAGAACTTTGGGATAGGTTCATCGATTCCTACAAGCCAAGAAGTTAGGTGATTCAAGTTGATCTTTGGCGGGTCTCAAAGATGGAATTGGACTACTTTCAACTAGATTCGTATCAATTAGTATAAGAGCATAGATTAATCATCTCTAATCGGTAAATTTATCCTTCTATTCATCTTTCATCAAGTTTTTCATCCATCTTCATCCATCTTGTTGAAAATAAAAAAAATTCATAAACTTCAAAAATTCATTGTTGATTCATCTTAACTCCGTTTGCTTTAAAATTTCAGATTTGGAGTCCTTATAACTAGTAGTTATATCGAAAAATATCAAAAAAAAAATTTAAAAAAATTTCGACCAGAAACTTGTGATTTTTGTTCTGGATTCATTTAGGGTTCGTAAAGCTTTGAAATTTGAGCTTTAGACTTCTTTTAGTGTGATCGTTCGGGGAAAAATATTGAAAAAAATAAAAAAAATCTGTGGTGTAATCGCAATTTTGCAGAATTAGGGTTCTTATCCAGGTTATTTGGGGATTAGGGTTTTGTTTTGTGCAATTGATTCAATTGGTTGCAATTAACCCTAATTGATTGTTTGATTGAGATTCTTGGGTTGCTTTTGATGTGATTTGAGATTTAATTTGAAGAATTTCAAGTTGAAACCCTATTGCAGACAAGTGGTACAAAATTGGATCAAAGTGGTTATAGGGTTTCTAATTGATTGAATTGATTGAATTGTGTTTGATTGAGTTTTTGTGCAACCTCTTTGAGAAAAGATTGAATTGAGATCGAGATCTCTATAATTGGTTTGGTTTGTTTTAAAGATCACTTTACTTTGATTCACAAAAGTTTTACTACTAATTGTCTGTTCCTCAAGTAGGTCACGAGAAGAAAGAAGTACTCTAACAAGTTGCTCTTATTAGGCCTATTGAAGCTAGTAAAAGGCATAATCTTGTGAGATCAACAAGAGTGTTAGAGGACCGCCAATCCATAGGTTGAGTGCAAACACGAGAGCACAACAAAGAATACAGACACACACACTTGTGAGGATTTTTGCTACTAACTTTTCTTTTGTGTAGGTACAATGGAAGAAGAGCAAAATCAGGCCAATGACTGGGCTACCTTCGTTAAAAATTTTACGCAACGAATGTATAATCGTTCCCCAAGATTTAATCAAAGTATGGATAATTTCATTAATGATGTTAGTTTGACCAAGAAGAGCTTTACATCATCTAGTAGCTCCTGGGAAACTCCTTACAAGAAAGATTTGAGGACAAATCTTCTTCAAGGGCGAGGGAATGATGCGCCCAAAGCTTATCATGGAGGGAATGATGCGCCCAAAGCTTATCATGGAGGGAATGATGCACCAAGTACTTATCATGGACTTGAAGACAAGCATGGAGAGCATGGAAAGGATGTGCATTTGCTGCAATGAAGCATGAAGATGCATGAAGATCATGGAGATATCGTTGAGCATGTTCCAAGCACCAAGAAGATGTCATTTGATCCATTGTAGATGCCATTAGGGCTGATGACAAAAACAAGAGCTAAGAGATTCAAGGATGCACTCATGGGCCTTGTTCGAACACATCTTGATGATATGAAGACCATTCAAGTTCAATTGAAGAGCTTTGATGATGATTTGAGCAAGAAAACACCAATCAATTACAAGTTCATCACTTTGCTTGCTATTGATTCTAGATAGCCGGATTGACATCATGGCATGAGCCCATTAGCTTTAGTTTGCTTTGTTTGGGCTTAATTCTATCTTAGATTAGCTTATTTTTAAGTTTGATTGTTATTTGGGTTGGGCCTTGTTTGACTGAGTCCAATCCTTGTTTGATTATGCTTTTATTTCCTTTTCCTAGTTGGGCTTGGACTAGTTTTTCCCTAGCCCTTATGTTTGGACGAAAATTAGGTTTTTATTTTAGAATTTTTGTTGACCCTATTACTATATAAGGGCACCAATACCTCTTTTAAACACAAGTTAAGTTGATTAAATAAAGTTGAGGTTATTCACCCAATTGATTATCTTAGCTTCATTGTTCTAGTTTGAGCATATTTTAGGGTTAAGTCCATATTTGTGAAAAACAACAAGTTTTAACTTTTCTTGTTCAAGACCTAAAAACACAAATACTTGCAAAATTGGGTTAAATTCCACATAAAAATAGTAAAAAGCATAGGAAAATGATTATAAAAATAGGGTTAATTTTGGCTCGATCACCCTCCTAAACCGACCTAGCATTGAATGCAAGGTCAAGGGCGGTTTTAGCATAGAACAATCTGGAAACTATCCTAAAATACAACCAATAGGAAAAATAGCTAAGGATTGGACTTAATTAGACAACGCCCATCCCTAAACAAGTTCCAAACTTTATAATTAACTAATCTAAGATAGAATTAAGGCCCATATGGCCGAATTACAAAATGTAAGCATTAGGGCTCATCGATTTCAAGTAAGGTGCATATCTTGGAATCGATTGGAATATTCCTAGAATCGATTGTAGTAGACATAGAATCGATTGGAATATTCTTGCTCCAAACATCTTCAATGGTCTTCAAGTCTTCAAGATGAGTTCGAACAAGGCTTGTTAATGCATCTTTAAACTTCTTAGTTCTTGCTCTAGTCATCGGACGTAAGGCATCTTCAATGGATCAAATGGCATCTTTGGCAATTCCTTGGTACTTGAAGCATCCTTTGCGCAAACCCTAGCATCTTCAAGCTTGTCCTTGCTACTTTGCCGCATATGCTCATCCTCTCCATGATCTCCATTGTCTCCATTGTGTTCTTCAAGACCATGATAAGCCCTTGGCGCATCATACCCTCTCCCTTGAAAAGGATTTGTCCTCAATTTTGCATCACTATCAAATAAGGATAAATCTGAAACATTAAAAGTAGCACTTACATTGCCATATTCACTAGGAAGATATAGGTTGTATGCATTGTTGTTGATCCTCTCCAAGACTTGGAATGGATCATCTGCATGGGGTAAGAGCTTAGACTTTCTCTTTTCAGGGAAACTCTCCTTCCTTAGATGCAACCAAACCCAATCACCAGGTTCAAATATGATTTCTTTGCACCCTTTGTTAGCATTCTTTATGTAGTGTTGTGCTTTCTTCTCAATTTGAGCTCGAACCCTAGCCTGAAGATCCTTAACAAAATTGGCCTTTGTTGAACCCTGTTGTTTTTTATGATAACAAAATGAGGCTAGTTATGTAAGCTAACATATCCACTTAGTGTGCAGTAAAGCCTTCAATAGAGAAAGGTTGTAGCATTGTAGATCCTTAAAAAAGATACTGCATTGAAGACACTAAAGTAGAAGAATGCCACAAAGCCTTCAATGCTTGAAGCATATATGAATTTCAAGGAAGAATTATTTGAAGTCAAAGGCAGCAAATTCGGAAAGCAGAAATCAGTACTGAGACAATATGATCAAGATAGCATGTGTGGAGAATCATCAAGTCAAGAGTAATTCTTGAAGTTGGAAGAAAACTTGAAGACACTAATAGGATTAATGATCTGAAGAATAAAGCAACTAGCAACTATAGGACAAACAGTACGAATGCGTTGAAGCAATCAACGTCATACGGACGCGCTAGAGTGGCTAACAGGTGGCGCGACTAAAAGACAAGAAAAATGGGAAAATGGTTTGAATTTCAAACCAAACGGCTAGTTTGCTAGAGAGAAGTATAAATACTCAAATCTAACCGTTTGAGTTCACGTTTTGGAGCACAATTGAAGATCAGATCATTTTCTCTCTCTAGAATTTCAAAATCCCTAACATCCAAGCCTTGTTTTTATTTTTGTTTATTCTTGTTAGCTTGGAAACTTGTATTAGCGCTTAAAGTTTACATCTTTAAATTGTTTTAGGCCTGATTGTGTGTATTCCGATCTGTTGAGATCATTTTTACACTTTGATACTTGTTTATTTTTGTTTTTACAAGTGTGGGTTTGCACTTGGGATTGTATTGAGTGTGGGTTTGCACTCGGTGTAAAAGCTTTGGGTTTGAAGCTTTGGGAATGTAATAGGTTTTGTGAAGACCTGGTTAACTTCACTGTTTAGTGGATTTGAAAATCCTTGGTGGGGTATCCAAGGTAGAGGACGTATATGTGAAAGTCCGAACCTCTATAAATCGACGTGTCTCCAATCTTCCATCATCTCCTTCATCGTTCAGTTTTATCTTCTCTCAAACTCTTTACTTTTCCACTATTCAGCTGTTAACGTCTTTATTATTTCCCTTTCATTTTCCCATGCTTTCAGTTATTGCTTATTTATCTGCTTTGCACTAGTGAGTTTAATATACTCTGAAGTAGTGCCTTTAACGCTTTTCAGTGAACTTAAAATTTTGATAAAGTGCTATTCACCCCCCTCTAGCACATCTAAGTGGACCAACAATTGGTATCAGAGCCTGGCACTTGGATAGATCGGACTGATAGCCGCAAGAGTGATCCAAAGATGGCAACTTCATCAAGTCTCAACATAGCTGGTGAAGGACATTCAATCAACTGTCCTCCTCTCTTTGATGGCACCAACTATCAATTCTGAAAGTCCTGTATGATGAACTTCATTTGTGCAACTGACTATGAAATGTGGGAAATCATACAAGATGGACCATGGAAACCAACAAAGAAGGCTGGAGAAGAAACTGTTGACAAGCCTAGAGCCGAATGGACACAAGATGATATTAAGAAATTCCAACTGAACTGCAAAGCCATTAATACTCTTCAATGTGCTCTTAATATCACTGAGTTCAACAGAGTTTCTACTTGCGTTAACGCAAAGGAAGTATGGGAGAAACTCAGAGTCTCTCATGAAAGTACTTCAGAAGTCAAGGAATCAAAGATCAGTCTGCTGCAATATGAATATGAAACCTTCAAGATGGTTCCAGATGAGACAGTGACTTCATTGATTGACAGATTCAGCAGTATTACCAATAGACTGAGTCACTTGGGAAAGGCCATACCAAAAAAGTGAACGAGTCAAGAAGCTGCTAAGAGCACTACCAAAGTCATGGAATCCTCTGACTACAGCCATACGTGAGTCAAGGAATCTCAATGAAACCACCTTTGATGAGATTTGTGGATCTCTACTCACTCATGAAGTAGATCTGAAAAGTTGTGATGATGATGAGAAGAGAAAGGCTGCTGAGAAGAAAAGAGGTCTAGCCTGAAGGTCTCTGCTCTTGAAGAAGAAATCAAAAGTATGACCATTGATGACTCTGATGAGGAATTTGGTGAAGAGACTTCACAAGGAGGTACAAAAAACTCATTGGAAGAAGAAATCGACTCTACAAGAATAAGTTCAAGAAAGACAAGTTCAAGGGTGAAGCCAGCAAACAGACCCCTATGATCTGTTATGGATGTAGAAAGCCAGGACACATAAAGCCAGAATGTCCATTGAACAATAATGAGAATCAGAAGAAGGACAAGAAGAAAAAGAAGAAGGCAATGATGGCTGGAACCTGGTATGACAGTGACACTTCTTCATCAAAAACAAGTAATGTTGAAGAAGACATCAAAGTCAACCTCTGCCTCATGGCCAAAGAGAATGAAACTGAGGTAGTTACTGATTCTGTTGTTTCATTTCAGGAATTGCAGTTTGAATTTGATAGCTTATGTAATAATTTTGAGAAACTTGCTGCAAGATATAAAGCTCTTAAGAATATGAATTCTGGATTGATGAATGATTTAGATTGTTTAAAGAAGGAACTAACGAGCATGCAGGAATCAAAGAATACTGTTGAGGAAGCACTAAAGCATGCAACAGAGGAAAAGAGAAACTTGAGCATGATTTAAGTGAGCTCAAGAAAGTTGACATTAAAGTCACTAAATCCTCTGGAAGCAATCACTTCATTGGTAACAGGAATCAAAGAAACTTTAGGCCAAGAGCCATGGTGTGCTATATTTGTGGAAGAAGAGGACATCAATCCCCTGACTGTTATCAGAAGGATTGGAATCTACCTAAGATCAAAAAGATCTGGGTGCCTAAAGGAACTTATGTTGTTACTAACCATCAAGGACCCATAACAATATGGGTACCTAAATCTGCAAACTAAAGAACTGTGCTTGCAGGTTGAGCATGAGCAGAACGAAGAATGTTTGAAGGCTCAACTGCAAAAGAGGAAGCCGTGGTACCTTGATAGTGGCTGCTGCAAACATATGACCTGTGATAAGGAACAATTCATTAGTCTCACTAAGAAGGAAGGAAAAGATGTCACCATCGGAGATAACTCTAAAGGAGAAGTGCAAGGAGTAGGTAATATTGAAGCCAGCACAACAACAATAAAAAATGTACTATTGGTGAAAGGTCTCAAATACAATCTGCTGAGCATCAGTCAACTTTATGACAAGGGATGGAGAGTCATCTTCGACTCCAGAAGCTGCAAGGTTATTGACATCAATATAAACAAGCTTATCTTCATCAGAAAGAGACACATAAATGTATATATTGTCTACCTGAATGACTTGCAACTGAGCAAGGATGTGTGTCTCATGGTGAATGATGCCACTGATAGCTGGTTGTGGCATAAGAGACTTGGTCATGCAAGCTTGAGCACCATTGCCAAACTTATTAGTAAGGATCTTGTCTCGGGCTTAACCAAACTGAATTTTAATACTAACAAAATCTGTGAAGCATGTCAGTTTGGCACACAGGTCAGGAGCTCCTTCAAATCCAAAAATGTAGTATCAACAACAAGAGTGTTGGAGTTGCTACATCTAGACTTGTTTGGCCCCATTGATGTCACTAGCATTGGAGGTAAATCTTATGGTTTTGTCATAGTTGATGACTTTTCTAGATTTACCTGGGTTTATTTCCTTAGTCATAATGATGAAGTTATTGATGTTTTTGCTAATAACTGTAAGAGAGTCCAAAATGAAAAAGGCTTCACTATTATAAGTGTTAGAAGTGACCATGGTGGTGAGTTTGATAGTCTTGTCTTTGAGAATTTTTGTAATGAAAATGGTTTTTAACATAACTTTTCTGCTCCCAAAACACCACAACAAAATGGAGTGGTGGAAAGGAAGAACAGAACCTTAAAAGACATGGCTCGAACAATGCTTTGTGAGAACAATCTTCCAAAATACTTATGGGCTGAAGCCACTAATACTACTGCCAACATTTTAAACTGTGTTTCAATTAGACCTATTCTTTCAAAAACACCCTATGAACTTTGTAAAGGCAGAAACACAATATTTCTCACTTTAGAAAGTTTGGTTGTAAATGCTTTATTCTCAACAATGACAAACACCCCATTGGCAAGTTTGATGCTCGTAGTGATGAAGCAATTTTCCTTGGATATGCTTTGAACTCAAAAGCTTATAGAGTGTTTAACAAAACGTCCTTAGTAGTTGAAGAATTCATATTGTTTTTTATGAGACTGATAGTGCATCGAGAAAGGTTGTGCAAGATGATGATGATGCAGGTATTAACGAGACAAACAAGAAAGAAATTGTAACCACTGATGTCACTAATGAGAAAGCCACTGAAGAGATCAATGAAGATCCACCAATTGAAACTCTCCAGAGGCAAGAACAATACATGAAGATCTCCCAAAGGCATGGAAATATGGAAAAAGTCATCCTCTTGATTTGATCATCGGAAATCCAGATGAAGGTGTGAGAACAAGAGGAGCACTTAGAGAAGTGTGAGAGTACGCTGCCTTCATATCCCAAATTAAGCCAAAGGAAGATGCTGAAAAAGAAGAAAGCTGGATGATTGCGATGCAAGAAGAACTGAATCAGTTTGAAAGAAACAATGTGTGGACATTAGTGCCACCTCCAGCAAATCATCCTATCGTTGGCACAAAATGGGTATTCAGGAACAAGCTTGATGAGAATGGTAGAGTTGTGAGGAACAAAGCAAGACTAGTTGCAATGGGATACAACCAAGAAGAAGGAATAGATTATGACGAGACCTTTGCTCCTCTGGCAAGACTCGAAGCAATCGGATTACTTCTTGCCTTTGCATGCTAAATGGACTTCAAGCTCTACCAAATGGATGTATTAATGGATACATTAAGGAAGAGATATATGTGGAACAGCCACCAGGCTTTGAAGATAGCAACCATCCTGATCATGTATACAGACTTCACAAAGCTCTCTATGGACTCAAGCAAGCGCCTCGGGCCTGGTATGAAAGGTTATCTAAATTTATCCTATACAAAGGGTTCACAAGGGGAAGTATACATAGATACCACTCTTTTCATTAAAAAGAAAAAGTCTGATTTCCTAACTGTTCAAATTTATGTTGATGATATTATCTTTGGAGCCACTAATGAAAGTTTGTGCAAGTACTTTGCTAAAGAAATGCAGGGAGAATTCGAGATGAGCATGATGGGAGAATTCAATTTCTTCCTAGGACTTCAAATCAAACAATGCTCTGAAGGTATCTTCATTAGTCAGTCCAAGTACACAAAGGAAATGTTAAAGAAATTTGGCATGGAGGACTGCAAACCAATGAAGACACCAATGGCCACTAGAAATTAGATTTTGATGAGAAAGGTAAGGTAGTTGATCAAAAACTCTATCGAGGTATGATTGGCTCCCTACTCTATCTCACTGCTGGTAGACCTAATATACTCTTTAGTGTTTGTCTTTGTGCTCGTTTTCAATCTTGTCCAAAAGAATCTCACCTAGTTGCTGTAAAGAGAATCTTCAGATATCTTTAAGGAACCTCTGGCTTAGGTCTATGGTATCCAAAAGGATCTCTATTGGATCTTTCAGGATATTCTGATGCTGATTTTGCAGGCAGTAAGACAGATAGAATATGGAGGTGCCACTCTACTGTGATAACACTAGTGCGACCAATACCACAAAGAATCCTGTACAGCACTCGAGAACAAAGCACATTGAGATTCGACATCATTTCATCCGAGATCATTTGCAAAGTGGCGATATCAGAATTGAGTTTGTTAGTACTCTTAAACAACTTCCTGATATCTTTACTAAACCTCTTTGTGATGAGCATTTTAGCAGGATTAGATATGAGCTTGGCATGATAGATTCTAGTAATATTTAATTCATTGCTTCATTCTTCATTTCATTAATGTCTTTATTCTGTACATACATACATGCATACATATAGACAAAACGTGTTGGATTTCTGTACTCTGACACGCTTTTCAGTTTCCCGCTTTCCGTGCATGACGCGTCCTTTTCGCGTCAGTACTCTTTTTGAATTTCAAAAGCAAAATTTTAACCCTATTGGGTAAAGTCATTTCAAAATCCAAAAAGATTCAATTACTTATTTCTCGTTCTAAAAAACTCTCTCTCTTTTCCCAAAAAAAATCTTCCTATATTTATTCTTTCTTCCTCTATTTAACCTCTCTCAAAACCCTAGTCTGTTCTTATTCTCTCTCTCTCTCTCTCTCCCCTTAAAAATTTGTTTTCTCTCATTCATACATTCACTCAACCTCTGTTTGAAATTTTACGTATCTGTTGAGAATAATGGTTCAAGAAGAAAGCTCCAAGGCTAAAAGAAAACTCACTGAGCTTGACGACATTGAAGAAGAAAAGGAAGTTGCCGTTCCGGTGAAGAAAGCAAAAGTCAGTACAGAGAAGAAGGTGAAAGCTAGTGTAGAAAAGAAAGGAAGCTTTGACGGCGCCAGATTGGTGTTTCCAAATCTACCTAAAGCCAGCAAAATCAAAGATCGATTGAAGACTGTAGCCTTGCACAACAGGTATGATGAAATTACAGAATTTCAGATTATGGCTGCTAAGTTAATAGATTGGACAACCTTTTTAGGAGATGACACTTATGGTGGCATTGAACACAATTTTAAGATGATGAATATGCAGAATATTGCTAATTATGAGTAAACCTTGCTTAGCCCTTCGCTGGTTAAGGAATTTTTTTGTTGGAATAGCTAAATCCCCTGAAGTAATTAAGTCTGATGTTGCTAGATCTAAGTTTCTTGATAAAAATATTGTGTTCTGTGTTAATGGAAAAAAATAGTCATTACACCCAAGTCCTTGGGGAATTATTTGGGAATTGACTACAAAGGAGAAGAAGACTTTGATGAGTCCTTTGATAAGAATGCCGCTTGGAGGCAAATCTCAGGGAATGAAGAAGATCTACCTGAAAACTCAGGAGCTAGATTCATCGGGAACAGTTATGTGAAGATTATACATCAGTTTATTGGCTGCACTATTAGATACAAAAAGAGTAGTGTAGGCTATGTGAGCAATCATGATGTATGGATGCTGTGGAAAATCTATAACTGTGAAAGCGTAAGTCTAGCTGGAATTATCATTAAAGGTATGAAGGAAATGGCAAACAAGAAGAAGAAGATGACTGTGGTTATTGTCACATTATCACAGGATATATGAAGAAGTATCTGGATGCTAAAGACTTCGAACCTTATGAGAAAAACTTAGTTGAAGGCTGTGTCAAATTATCTAAAGAGACCACTGATAGGTTCATTAAGAACACTATCAAGGAACAACAATTGATGGAAGTAATTGGTCAGAATGTTGCAACACAAGTAAAGAAAGGAGAAGATGCTGTGATGAACAAGATGAATGAATTGGCTGAAGAAATGAAAGAAGACATCACTATCTTGGCAAAAGAGATTGGAAAGCTGAATGGATTGATGGGAACACTGGTGGAAAATACTCAGACGCTCTGTGTCAAGTTTATGAATGACATGAATCAGATCATATTATCCCATGAAAAGTTAGGAGATTGTTATGATTCATTAGCAGGAGCATATCTGAGTAAAAAAGTCATGGAAACTACAGGACTGACACAGAAAATGAAAAGCTGGAATAAGATTCAGGAATTTCTGAAGAAAGTAAGCATTGAAAATCAGCAGAAGTGGGATGCTGCAATGAAACCTCATGGATACACATATGAGGATGACATAGAGCAATCAAAACGAGCTACGGGAATAATAGCTGAAGCAAACAAGGCCTATGAAAAGGAACAACTACAGAAAGCTAAAGAGCAGGAAAAGAAGAAAAAGGTAGAACAGCAACAAAAAATGAAGAATGAGCAGATGCAGAAGAAAAAGGGTGTAGCACAGCGTAAGAAAAAAGATGAACAGCAGGAAAAGGAAAAGGGCATTGGTGACACTGTTGAAACAGAAAAATCAGCAGAGGAACAACCTATCATTCCATCTGATAGCTCTGATGAAGAAAAGAATAATGATCACAAGTCTACTGTAGATAGTTCTTCTACTAGAGACAAGTCAAAGAAGGAGGAAGAAAAAGACAAAGTAGAAGAAAAGCAAACTGAGGAGACTGAGGTTACTAATGTTGAATTGAAAGAAAAAGAAGCTGTAGAAATGAAGGAAGTTGATGAGGTCATTGAAAAAGCCACTAAAGACATTGATGCAATGATAACTGAAGAATTGACTGCTGAAGATCCAAGCAAGAAGAAGGAAAAAGAAGAGCTGGCGATAGAAGTCTTCAAAGATGTGCAAGTTACTCCAAAGAAGGGAACCCGTAGAGGAGGTGCCAAGAAAATGGCTACTACAGAGAACAAAATTGCTGGAACTGGAACAAGAATCACTAGGTCAAGGATAGTTAAAGGTGCTGAAGTTGTTACTACTCCAAGTCCCTCTGGAAGCAAGTCAAAGTCAGAGACATCAAAGAAGAAAGTATCTTCCAAAGACATCATTCCCTCGAGCAGCTCTGAGGAAGAAATTGAAGAAATGGAGGAATAGATTACAATAGTTGCATCATCATTTCCTCTTTGCATTCTGAACATTTCATTCATTTCTCTTGCATTTTAAACTCTGTTCTTTTTATCTATCTGGTATGTACTTGGGCACCTGCTGAGTGCCTTGAATATTCTGGATATTTACTTTGAGACATGTAGTTGTCTCTTATCTAATGACTTTTTTTTATTATTGCTGCGTATATTCTTCTAACAAATTTTATGCAAGAACTTCAAACCTTTTTTGCTTAAGACAAAAAGGGGGAGAAGAATCGAGAATTGAGATTTATTAAATTTATTGAAAATCCTTATTTGTATATGTGCTGTGGAGTTTAATGCTTTTATCTAGTGTGTTCAGCATTTGAAAACCAACATGCTTGAAGGAGACTTTGGCATGCTTGGATGGGGTCGAAGGGGAAGATGAATTGGCTAACTCAGGGGGAGTTTTAAGAACATCATTGGTAAATCTTTCTGGAACCCCTCTCTCTATTTGGCTGAACCTAACTTTGTATATACATTGATGCCATGAATGGGATTTTCTGGAATTCTTCTAGTTCTTATTTTATTTATGTTACTAGTTTTCTTCGAACTTAATTATGTATTGCTCTGATTAATTCTGAATTTAGTTGAGATCATTTTTACACTTTGATACTTGTTTATTTGTGTTTTTACAAGTGTGGGTTTGCACTCGGTGTCAAAGCTTTGGGTTTGAAGCTTTGGAATTGTAATAGGTTTTGTGAGGACCTGGTTAACTTCACTGTTTAGTGGATTTGAAAATCCTTGGTGGGGAATCCAAGGTAGAGGACGTAGGTGTGAAAGGTCGAACCTCTATAAATCGACGTGTCTCCAATCTTCCATCATCTCCTTCATCGTTCCAGTTTTATCTTCTCTCAAACTCTTTACTTTTCCACTATTCAGCTGTTAACGTCTTTATTATTTCCCTTTTATTTTCCCATGCTTTCAGTTATTGTTTATTTATCTGCTTTGCACTGGTGACTTTAATATACTCTGAAGTAGTGCCTTTAATGCTTTTCAGTGAACTTAAAACTTTGATAAAGTGCTATTCACCCCCTCTAGCACATCTAAGTGGACCAACAATTGGTATCAGAGCCTGGCTCTTGAGTAGATCGGACTGATAGCCGCAAGAGTGATCCAAAAGTGGCAACTTCATCAAGTCTCAACACAGCTGCTGAAGGACATTCAATCAACCGTCCTCTCTTTGATGGCACCAACTATCAATTCTGGAAGTCCCGTATGATGAACTTCATGTGTGCAACTGACTATGAAATGTGTGAAATCATACAGGATGGACCATGGAAACCAACAAAGAAGGCTGGAGAAGAAACTATTGGGATCCTCCCAAGTTCTATAGTATGCAAATTCAACATGAGGTAGACAATCCTCCCAATGCCCTACGTAAGGTGGAAAAAGTCCTATTAACTACTTTAGTTTGGCCATCGGTTTGAGGATGACAAGTAGTTGAAAATAACAGCTAAGTACCTAACTTAGCCCATAAAGTCCTCCAAAAGTGACTTAAGAACTTAGCATCTCTATCACTAACAATTGTCCTAGGCATTCCATGTAGTCTAACAATCTCCTTAAAGACCAAATTAGCTACATTAATGGCATCATCCGTTTTAACACATGCAATAAAGTGTGTCATCTTTGAAAACCTATCAACAACAACAAAGATAGAATCTTTACCTCTCTTAGAACGAGGTATACCTAACACAAAATCCATGCTAATATGTGTCCATGGTTCATGAGGAATAGGCAAATGAGTATACAATCCATGAGGTTTAGATGTAGATTTAGCTTGCAAACAAACAATGCAACTAGAAACATGCTTCCCTACATCATATCGCATTTTAGACCAAAAGAAGTGTTCATGCAATATCTCATAAGTTCTATCAACACCAAAGTGACCCATTAAAACCCCTTCATACGATTCCCTCACAAGCACATAACGCAAAGAGCAAGAAAGCACACACAATCTAGATTCTTTAAACAAAAATCCATCATGCTTATAATACTTTCCAAATCGAGAATTTTCACATGCTTTAAAGACATCACCAAAGTAAACATCACTAGCATACAATCCCTTAATAAACTCAAATCCAAGAAACTTAGAATCAAGCATGGAGACTAACACATACCTCCTTGATAAAGCATCGGCTACAACATTCTCCTTACCTTGTTTGTAGCGCACCACATAAGGAAAACTCTCAATGAACTCACTCCACTTAGCATGTCGTTTGTTCAACTTTTGTTGGCCTCTCAAGTACTTCAAGCTTTCATGATCGGTGTGAATCACAAACTCTTTAGGCCAAAGATAGTGTTGCTGATACGAATCTAGTTGTATTAGATTCAAATCTATCCTTGAGACCCGCCAAGAATCTACTTGAACTTCTTCAACTTCTAGACAAGTATGTCGACAACCTTCACAAAGCAAGTTCTCTTCGTTCGTCGGCCCTAAGTCTTCAATTAGACCTGCAATTGAATACCTAAGATCACAAGATTCACAAACAATTAAGCAATCACAACCTAATTATTTGCTAGGACTCTACAAGATTGAAGAACCCTAAGTTTGCTGGGACTAGAACAATGAAGCTAAGATAATCAATTTGGGAAACTAATCCTCAACTTTATTAATCAACTCAACTTCACTTTTACAAGAGATATTGGTGGCCTTATATAGTGATAGGGTCAACCAAAATCCTAAAATAAATCCTAATTTTCGTCCAAAAATAAGAGCTAGGGAAAAACTAGTCCTTGCCCAACTCGGAAAAGGAAATAAAAGCATAATTAAACAAGGATTGGACTTAGTCAAACAAGGCCCAACCCAAATAACATCCAAACTTAAAAATAAGCTAATCTAAGATAGAATTAAGCCTAAACAAAGTAAACTAATGCTAATGGGCTCATGCCATGATGTCAATCCGGCCATCTAGAATCAATAGCAAGCAAAGTGATGAACTTGTAATTGATTTTTAATTTCTTGCCCAAATCATCACCAAAGCTCTTCAATTGAACTTCAATGGTCTCCAAGTCTTCAAGATGAGTTCGAACAAGGCCCATGAGTGCATCCTTGAATCTCTTAGCTCTTGCTCTTGTCATTGGACTAATAGGCATCTTCCGTGGATCGAATGGCATCTTCTTGGTGCTTGGAACATGATTATCGATATCTCCATGGTTTCCATGCATCTTCATGCTTCCTTGCAGTCCTTGCACATCCTTTCCATTCTCTCCATAGCCATCTTCAAGTCCATGATAAGCCTTGGGCGCATCATTCCCTCCCCCTTGAAGAAGATTTGTCCTCAACTTTTGCTTATATCGCAGCACATATGGAAAGCTCTCAATGAAGTGGTTTTGCACAAGATTGGGATGGATTTCAATTCCTCCAATGGATGGCAATCCACTAGGAATTTTCTCACAAAAGTAATCAACAAAATTCCCTCCTTGCATCAAAACAACTCCAATTCCTACAATATTACTCATAGGAAACACAATTTTGCTTGGAAGTTCCTTATCCAAGTGGTTAGTGCTCACATGTGTATTTTTAAGAAAAAACAAGATTAAAACAGAATTATCATTCAAAGCACTCTTAATTTCACTTTTAGTAGGTAACATACACTCTTTAACAACTTCCTTAGAAATCTCTTTCTTTTCACCCAAAACAGTCCTATTTTCAATGCTATGATCAACCAAAACAGAATTATTTTCATCACAATTAGCATCCAAAATAGATTTTGTTTCATCACAAACAACACCTAAAACAGATTTAGTGTCATCGCAAACAACACTGAGATTAGGTTTAGTATCATCGCAAACAACATCTAAAACACTCTTTTCAACTAAGGCTGCTTTATCATCAAAACAATCATCTATTTTAGGTTCAGATTTACTCTTTTCTTTGGCCCTAAATTCAACATCCAATTTAGCAAAATCATCTCTCACTTTAATTTGATCTTTTAAAGCTTCTTGAAGTGATAAAGGAACTAAAGAGATAGGCTTCTTACCACACATGAAAGAATACTTATTGGTCTCACCATCATGAAGAACTTTGTTATCAAATTGCCATGGTCGACCAAGTAGTACATGGCATGCTTGCATGGGTAAGACATCACGCAAAACATCTCCCTTGTACCTGCCCAAAGAAAGAGAAACTAAAACTTGTTTGTTAACACTAATGTCTTCTCTATCATTGAAACAACCTAAGCTATAGGGTTTAGGATGATTAAAAGTAGGTAGTTGTAACTCTTTCACCAAATAATCACTAACTATGTTTTTACAACTCTCTCCATCTATAATCACACTACTAGGCTTCCCATTCGCATACATCCTAGTGTGAAACAAATTCTCCCTTTGAACATCCCCTTTCACATAGGCACTCAAAGTTCTCCTATTGTTGTAATAGACATGGTGCCAAGTTGTTGAAGTATTTGTTGTAACATGGCAGCTGTGTTTAATTCTTGATTTTGCTCTTCTTGTTGGCCCTCCATGGTACCTACACAAAGAACAAAATTTAGTAGTAAAAATCCTCACAAGTGTGTGTGTGCATACCTTGATTTGTGCTCTCGTGTTTGCACTCAATTCCTATGGATTGTTGGTCCACTACTCTCTTGATAATCTCACAAGATTATGCCTTTTACTAGCTTCAATAGGCCTAATAAGAGCAACTCCTAGAGAACTCCTTTCTTCTCGTGACCTACTTGAGGAACAAACAATTAGTAGGAAAATTTTTGTGAATCAAAGGAAAGTGATCTAAACCAAAACCACTTATGCAAAGATGATCTAAACCACTTATGCAGGCTTATTATGTCGAATTCCTTCTCCAAATTTGCTGCACAAAAACTCAATTCAAGCACAAATCAAACAATTCAATCAATTGTAATGCCCTCACAAGAGCATACAACTCTTTGTCATAGGTTGGATAATTCAATGCAACCCCATTCAATTTCTCACTAAAATAAGCTACGGGCTTCCCACCTTGCATTAAAACAGCTCCAATTCCAACCCCTGATGCATCACATTCAATCTCAAAAGTATTGTTAAGGTTAGGTAAAACAAGCAAATGAGCATTAGTTAGTTTTTCCTTCAAAGTCTCAAATGCTTATTATTGTTCTTTCCCCCACTTGAATGGTGCATTCTTCTTCATCACACTAGTAATAGGTGCTGCCAAAGTTCTAAAGTCCTTAACAAACCTCCTATACAATCCGGCTAAGCCATGAAAAGATCTCACTTGACCAACGTTGGTGGGAATTGGCCAATCTTTGATTGCTTTGATCTTTTCCTCATCAACTTCTATACCTTGCGCAGAGACCACAAAACCAAGGAAAACAAGCTTGTTTGTGCAAAAGGTACACTTCTTAAGGTTAGCATACAACTTCTCAACCCTAAGTACATCTAACACACAACGCAAATGCTCAATATGATCTTCTAGGTTTCGGCTATACACAAGTATATCATCAAAATAAACAACAACAAACTTGCCAATATAAGCTCTCAAAACATGATTCATTAGCCTCATGAAAGTACTAGGTGCATTAGTTAATCCAAAAGGCATAACTAACCATTCATACAACCCTAGCTTAGTTTTAAAGGCAGTTTTCCATTCATTACCTTCTTTCATGTGAATTTGATGATACCCACCCTTAAGATCAATCTTAGAAAATAAACAAGCACCATGCAATTCATCAAGCATATCATCTAATCTAGGAATAGGGTGACGATACTTAACTGTTATGTTGTTTATTGCTCTACAATCAACACATGTTCTCCAAGTTCCATCCTTCTTAGGAACATGCAAAAAAGGAAATGCACATGGAGAAAGACTCTCGCGCACAAAACCCTTTTAAAGTAGCTCTCCAACTTGCTTCTCCAACTCCTTTGTTTCTTCAGGATTTGTCCTATAAGCTGGCTTATTAAGTATTTGCGCCCCAGGGATGAAGTCAATTTGATGTTCAATCCCTCTAATTGGTGATAAACCACTAGGAATTTCCTCAGGAAAATAATCACTCAAAAGAGAAACAATGTTGCTTGGAAGTTCTTTTTCCAAGTGGTTAGTGCTCACAAGTGTATTTTTAAGCAAAAGCAAGATCAAATTAGAATTATTATTCAAAGCATCTTTAATTTCACTCTTAGTAGCTAACATACACTCCTTAACAACTTTCTTAGAACTAGCATGCTTATCAATCAAAACAGATATACTTTCAACGCAACTCATACTAGAACTATCACTCTTTGGCTTCTCTTTAACCCTAAATTGCGATTCCAATCTTACAAATTCATCTTTCACTTTTAATTGATCTTTCAAAGCTTCTTGAGGTGATAAAGGAATCAACGTAATAGGGTGCTTACCACACATAAAAGAGTACTTATTTGTCTCACCATCATGATGAACCTTGTTGTCATATTGCCATGGTCGACCAAGTAAGACATGACATGCTTGCATTGGCAAAACGTCACAAAGCACATCCTCCTTGTAGCTGCCCAAAGAAAGAGAAACTAAAGCTTGTTTGTTAATCCTAATCTCCTCTCTATCATTGAACCATCCTAAACTATAAGGTTTAGGGTGTTTTGTAGTGGGCAATGACAACTCCTTCACCAAATACACACTAGCTATGTTTGTGCAACTCCCTCCATCAATGATCACACTACTAGGCTTTCCATGCGCATGCATCCTAGTATGGAACAAATTCTCTCTTTGATTTTGCACATCTCCTTTAACATAAGCACTTAAAGTTCTCCTTGCAACTACACTTAAAAGTGCGGGTGTATCACCATCATCATCATCCTCATCATGCGCATAATCTTCCCTTTCATCATCTCCATCACCACTTGATCCTAGGGTAAATTCTTCATCTTCACTCTCAGTTTCACCATGATCATTAACAAACATCACCTTCTTGTTAACGCAATCTTTAGCATAATGACCATATCCTTGGCACTTAAAACACTTAACATGAGTCTTAGAAGAAGTACTTGATGAAGACTTAGAATCGGTTTTAGGGCTTACTCCCTTTTGCGTCACCTCCTTCTCCTTGTTGAAAGATTACTCATCCTTCTTGATTGGAGTTTTCCATGAGCTTGATGATGATGCAAAGTTCTTTTTAGAGCCATTCCTTTTGACTTGACTCTCGACCTTTCAAAGCGTGTTGCAACATCTCCTCCACATCATAGTGTTGTTGCATCTCCACAATGTCATGAATTTCCCTATTTAAACCCGCCAAAAACCTAGCCATGGTGGCTTGTGGAGCTTCATCAACTTCGGCCCTTGACATCATCAACATCATCTCTGAATAGTACTCATGAACACTCTTTGATCCTTGCCTCAAAGATTGCAAGCTTTGATAAAGAAAATTGATGTAAAAGCTTGGCACAAATCTCTTTCTCATGACACTCTTCAATTCCACCCAAGTATCAATAGGTCTCTCCAAATTTCTCCTCCTTGATTGCACCAATTGATTCCACCAATTTAAAGCATTCTCCACAAACTCAAGGATGGCAATTTGTACCTTCTTAGGTTCGGCAAAGGGGTGATAATCAAAGTACATGTCCAATTTTGACTCCCATTCCAAGTAATCCGCGGGTGACCCTCTCCCATTGAATTTTGGGATCTTGTACTTGATGTTATCCTTTGGCTCATCTCTTTCAATCCCCTCCTAGGCCACAAGTTTTCATTGTAAGCTTGACCCCCAAACTCTTGTTGCCTCAATCTCTCCATTGGATCCACTCTAGCAACTTGTCACGGTGGTGGAAGTTGAGCTCTTTCATTGTTGTTTGCGGCATTAGCTCCTTGTTGGGGAGGTTGATTTCGAGTTTCTAAAGCATCCAATCTAGTAGACATGGTGCCAAGTTGCTGAATTATTTGTTGTAACATGGCAGCCGTGTTTACTTCTTGATTTTGTTCTCCTTGTTGACCTTCCATGGTACCTACACAAAGAACAAAAATTAATAGTAAAAATTCCTCACAAGTGAGTGTGTGTATACCTTTTGTGCTCTCGTGTTTGCACTCAACCTATGGATTGGCGGTCCACTACTCTCTTAATGATCTCACAAGATTATGCCTTTTACTAGCTTCAATAGGCCTAATAAGAGCAACTTGTTAGAGAACTTCTTTCTTCTCATGAACTACTTGAGGAACAAACAATTAGTAGCAAAATTTTTGTGAATCAAAGGAAAGTGATCTAAACGAAAACCAAACCAATTATGCAGGCTCCTTATGTCGATTTCCTTCTCCAATCTTGTTGCACAAAAACTCAATCAAACAACACAAATCAACCAAATCGATTAGTTAAAAAGCCTAGTACCACTTAGATCCAATTTTGTACCACTTGTCTCCAATAGGGTTTGAACCTGAAATTCTTCAAATTAAATCTCAGTTCACAGCAAAAGCAACCCAAGCATCTCAAACAAACACTCAATTAGAGTTAATTGCAACCAATTGAATCAATTGCACAATCAAAACCCTAATTCCCAAATATCCTGGATAAGAACTATGAATCTGAAAAATTCCGATTTCACCACAGATTTTTTTGATTTTTTTCAATATTTTCCCTAGAAAGATCACACTAAAAGAAGTCTAAAGCTCAAATTTCAAAGCTTTCCGAGCTCAAACGAATCTAGAACAAAAAACACAAATTTCTGGTCGAAATTTTTTTTATTTGTTTTGATTTTTTTGATATTTTTCGATATAACTACTAGTTATAAGGACTCCAAATCTGAAATTTTAAAGCAATTGGAGTTAAGATGAATCCACTATGATTTTTCAAAGTTTCTGATTTTTTTATTTTCAAGAAGATGGATGAACAACTTGAGGAATGATGAATAGAAGGATAAATTTATCGATTGAAGATGATTAACCTATGCTCTGATTACCAATTGATACAAATCTAGTTGCAATCGGTTCAAATCCACCTTTGAGACCCGTGAAAGATCAACTTGAATCAGCAAACTTCTAGACTTGTATGTCGACAATCTTCACTAAGTAAACCTCCTTCGTTCGTCGGCCTTAGATGAATAATTAGACCTGCAATTATCAACCTAAGATCACAAGATTCACAAACAATTAAGTAATCACAACCTAATTGTTTGCTAGGACTCTACAAGATTGAAGAACCCTAAAGTATACTCAAACTAGAACAATGAAGCTAAGATAATCAATTTGGGTGTATAAACCTCAATTTTATTAATCAACTTAACTTATGTTTACAAGAGATATTGGTGCCCTTATATAGGCACAAGATAATGCAAATCGTACTCCAAAACCCCTCCTAAACCGACCTAGCATTGAATGCAAGGGTCAAGGGCGGTTTTAGCATAGAACAATCTAGAAACTATCCTAAAATACAACCAATAGGAAAAATAGCTAAGGATTGGACTTAATTAGACAAGGCCCAACCCTAAACAAGGTCCAAACTTTATAATTAACTAATCTAAGATAGAATTAAGGCCCATATGGCCGAATTACACAATGTAAGCATTAGGGCTCATCGATTTCAAGTAAGGTGCATATCTTGGAATCGATTGGAATATTCCTAGAATCGATTGTAGTAGACATAGAATCGATTGGAATATTCCTAGAATCGATTGTAGTAGACATAGAATCGATTGGAATATTCTTGCTCCAAACATCTTCAATGGTCTTCAAGTCTTCAAGATGAGTTCGAACAAGGCTTGTTAATGCATCTTTGAACTTCTTAGCTCTTGCTCTAGTTATCGGACCTAAAGGCATCTTTAATGGATCAAATGGCATCTTTGGCAACTCCTTGGTGCTTGAATCATCATTTGCGCAAACCCTAGCATCTTCAAGCTTGTCCTTGCTACTTTGCCGCATATGCTCATCCTCTCCATGATCTCCATTATCTCCATTATGCTCTTCAAGACCATGATAAGCCCTTGGCGCATCAGTTGAGTTGGTTGAGCGGAAGCACTGGTAGCTATAATAAAAGGGAACAGGATCAAAAGGCCAATGAAGGCAGGAGAAAGGCTGATACCATATAAGAAAACTGTAGTCTGATATGGGAGAAATGAGTTTTTCACATTGATTTGTATTGCTTTATGATGGCCAACAGCTTATCATGGACTTGGAGATGACAATGGAGATAATGGAAAGGATATGCAAAGGCTGCAAGGAAGCATGGAGATGCATGAAGATCATGGAGATATCGATGAGCATGTCCCAAGCACCAAAAAGATGTCATTCGATCCATTAAAGATGCCTATTGGTCCGATGACTATAGCAAGAGCTAAGAGATTCAAGGATGCACTTATGAGCCTTGTTCGAACTCATCTTGATGACATGAAGACTATTGAAGTTCAATTGATGAGCTTTGATGATGATTTGAGCAAGAAAATACCAATCAATTACAAGTTCATCACTTTGCTTGCTATTGATTCTACATGGCCGAATTGACAACGTGGCATGAGCCCATAGCATTAGTTTGCTTTGTGTGGGCTTAATTCTATCTTAGATGAGCTTATTTTTAAGTTTGGATGTTATTTGGTTTGAGCCTTGTGTCGCAACGTCCGGGTCCGAGGTTCCGAACCCTACCGTTTAACGACCTTAAAAGTTGAATACTGCTGTTGAAATCCTATAGGAGTCGCCACTAATCTTTTTTAACCTAGGTGTGATTAGCCACCTATCAAATTATTAGGCCTAATATTAACCTAAACTTGGCAAAGGTAATACTAAACCTAACAAGGTCTACTTAACCAGAGATTCTATGGTCCGGGAGTCGGGTACGCGTGGGGAAGGATTAGCACCCCCATGACGCCCGTCAAAAGACGGCACTGACTAGTTTAAAATTACTATGGGTTTCTATTATCGATTGTCTATATTCCTAAATTTTTTCATGCCCTTAAACTCTTTTATTAATCCTTAAGTTTAAGCAAGCAAAAATGGATTTTTCATTTTGAAATATAAGAATGTTGGAAACTTTCCCGGTTATTATTTGTTCTCTTTTTGGGGCTCCTCATGAGAGGATTTTCTTTAAAACTTACCATTCAAATGACTCTATTTGAAAAATGCTGTGGATGGGAACTTTCCCATTTTGAAAACTGAAACCTGAAACTGGCGGGAACTTTCCCTAAATTGAAAACTAAAATCTGATGGGAACTTTCCCAATTTGAAAACTTTGACAACTTGATGGGAACTTTCCCAATTTGAAAACTTGGAAAAACTTCTTTTTAATTTTGAATTTTGAATTTTTTTTCTGGACTTTTGATTTTTGAAACCTTTTATTTCTTAATTTTGAAAGCTTCAATTTTTTTCATTTTTGATTTTTCTTTGGAAAACTAAAAGAGAACAATTTTCAAGCACAAACTCTTTTTTAATTTTTGAAGAAAATAGTTTTATTCTATTTCAGTTTTAATTTCTTTTTTTTCCTAAATTTTCCTTGACAATTAATTGAAAATTACTAAATCTAAACCTTAGATGCATGAATGCACATGATGCGTGTTTTCCTGTTAAATATTGATTACCCACAAATTATACGAGGAACACCTTTGGCCGCCTCCCAATAAATGATAAACGACCTCCGGAAATTTCCAAGCCTCCGGAAGAAGGCGAGCAAACTCAGACACGCATGAATGAGCCGCTCGCCTTTCCCATCACGGTATCATTTTTGTTTGAATCTTATGAACATGGCAATAACAATATAGATATGAATGCATATGAAACTAATCTTAAGTAAGTAATAAACCTAATTTATTCCATTTAAAACCTACATTAATTTGAAATTAAACTCTAAACGAAACCTTAAGCCTACCTTCATCAAAACCCACATATAAACAAATCAAACAAAGTCCAAAGTGCAACAAAGTACCAAACCCCAAAGCAAGAATAACAATAAAACCCAAACCTACATACATATTAAGAGGCCCAACAGAAAATACTACCCCTCATAATAGATAAAGCCCAAATAATACCCATAGGTCCAATCATAAACATTAGGCCCAAATGCCACCTCACTCCAACCCAAATCCAAATTTCCCAAATTAATGGTGATTTTAATTTCCTAATCATTAAACTACTAATTCCTCAACATGAAGTCAATTTTTACCCCTAAATTAACGTATTTAGTTTCCAAAGCTAGGGAGGGCTTTTACTTAATTAATTAATTAATTAATTAATTACTAATATTCCATTTCATAAGTTAAGGGCCAACTATATTTCTACGGTTAAATAATATATTCATCTACAAATTAAGGTCCCAAACTAAAGCCTGAGTTCAAAATTCTAACTTTAATTGCAAAAAAAAACTTAACATTTTATATTCCCTAATCCCAAATTGATTTACCTAATATCTACCCATTCAAACAAAAGACTTTCTTTTTTTTTTACTAGTTTCATCACTTCCAATAATGACTTTTATTCAATTCTTATACTATTCAAGCCCGAAACACTCTCTTTTTTATTCCCAAAATGGTTTATTATTTAGTTTCCTAAAACTAAGCTTTTGACTAATTACCTACAACCACTTACTTCCAAACTACCTTAAATCCAGCCCTTGATTCCTTTAATTTTCCTTATTTATATTTATATATATATTAATTCCAAAAATCAACTACCTAACATAAGCATTCTCTTTTCTCTCCTTCATCTACTAATCACTAAATTCTAAGTTTTAGATATTCCAAGGCCAACCCACCGAAGTTAACATTAATTTAATCCAATTATCACAAAAGCTAATAACTAAATTAATGAATTAATTCAAACTGAACCAATCCCAGGGACTAAACGGCCTAAATGAACGAATCAATGTATTTAATTGCACATAAATAGAACCTAATTGAATGACTAAGAAACATAATTCTTAAAACATAATATATATATCCCAAGAGTTATGCATAGTATAAATACTAAAACATAAAACAGAAAAATTAAAACCTAAAAACAAGTTTCCCTCACCTTCTCTCTCTACCTCCACCGGATTATTGAACCACCGTGCCGGTCACCGTGTGCCACCGCCGAAACTGTTGCCGGAGCTGCGTTCGTGACTCAGACTTTGCCACAAAGCTCGTCTTACTATCCTCTCTCCAGATCTGGTGTTAACTTTTCCTGAATCATGCTGAAACCCCTCAGATCTAGACCTTGCTGAACCCAACTCTAAGCTTTCCAATATGAAAATCCGATCGCGGCAATCACAGATAAGTCACTCTCCTCCTTTCACTCTATCTTTTGACCGTAGGAGTTTGGGTTTTGAAGCTCCTAACTACCACTGCCCAATCCGAAACTAAACCCTCCCTCTTTTGTTTTTGCAGGAACAAGAACAACAATGGTGTTTTGAAAAGTAAATAGGGAGACCGAAACAGAAAGCTTAAACAAAAGGCTTTTTTTGTTTTGTGCTGTATGTTGTCTAAATAATAACTAAGGAAAGGGAAAATGGGTTCTGGAAAATAAAAGATGAAACTATTTTTGGGCTTTCTGTGAATGTTAAGATGGCTAAAAATGAAATCTTTTTGGTTTTTTTCTTTGTTGCTAAGAAAATGAAATCAGAAAATAAAAAAGAGTCATCACTAGATGAAAGAAAGGTTTTAGAATCTAAGTATTTTTGTGTTTTTCTTATTTGATGAAAGAACTCACTGGAAAAACTCAAACTTGGCTCTACTAGGGTTTTTTCTTGGAAACTGTGTCCCCCTCCTCTCTCCAGAGAATGTTCCTTATAAACACTCCAATTTTTCCATCTCAACCGTAAGGTTTTTTTCCTTGCCTATCTTACGGTTCCCAAATTTTGAGCATTTTCTGATGTTCAATTAACTCTTTTACTCTTTTCTCCTTGCAGGTAAATGGCTTGAACCAATTAGGAGCTGAATTTGGACATTGGGTCTTATGAGAAATCAACAACTCCAAGGGTAATCTCTTTCTATTATTGCAATATTTATCCTGGTGAAAAATGCCCTTAGTTTGTCTGTTTTTGAGTTTAATGTGCTGGCATTGGGAGTGATTCAGTGTGTGTTGGTGTTAAATGGAAACCCTGAGTTGCCTTGTACTTGTGTGAGTCACATGCTTAAGTGTGTGCACCTGCTTTTTGTCATTGCATAGATCACCTATGTGCTTGATGATCTTTCTTTCAATGCACGTCCTGCTATCTTTGCACTTCTGCTTTGATAATCAAGTTTCTTTGATGAAGTGAACCAGATCTATTGGTGCCATTTGAGATTGTATTTTAGTTCATGTGCCTCTCCTTTGCAGTGCATCCCAACCTTGAGATAAGCTCTGTATTCATGCAGGCTTGGTCTCCAAGTTTGTTCCCCCCCTCTTATGTTAAGTACTGATCCCATGTTTAGCAAGAATTCAAGCTCTAATTTTGGCTTCAAGTGTCTCTAATCTCATTTCAATTTCGGTTTTGCAGGTTACTTTTTGGAGCTCAAGATTGGACTCACGTGACCTGACTATGTTTTACATTTCAATTTGTAATGCCCATTGGCCAGCCTTATATATTTGTAAAAGTAAAAAAAAAATGAATTAATGTAATCCATTTCATTTACTTTTCCTTGTGCTATTTATGAGTCAACAACGGCCCAAGTACAAATGAGAGCCAAATAGGTCAAATTGATTTCAGTCTAATTGCCAAACGGATATGGCCTAATAGATACAAGAGAGCAAATTGGGAGCCCAAGGGAAATAAAGAGTCGGCCCAAATGAACTATAATGTCCCAAATATTTAGAAAGAGATAGCCCAACTAGAAAATAAAGAGAGGCAGGTCTAAAATGAAAGTGGAGAAAGAAAGAGCTCAATAATCAATTTATCCAAATGAAATTGACTTAAGACCCAACCAATAAAGTAGAATTGAACTTGGGTTCCAAAAGACTAATTAATGAATTTGACCCAATCTTAACTAACCAAATTTTAGCTCAAACCCATCACTAAGTTTTACCTTATAATTAATTATAAATCCTAAATTGGGTGTCTACATCTTGTTTGACTAAGCCCAATCCTTGTTTAATTATGCTTTTATTTCCTTTTCCTAGTTGGGCTTGGACTAGTTTTACCTAGCCCTTATGTTTGGACGAAAATAGGGTTTTTATTTTGGTTGTTTGGTCAACCCCTATCACTATATAAGGGTTCAAATACCTCTTGTAAACACAAGTTAAGTTTTTCAATCAAATTGAGTGTTTAAACACCTTGAGAATTTAGCTTCATTGTTCTAGTTTGAACATACTTATGATTTCTTCAATCTTGTAGAGTCCTAGCAAACAATTAGATAGTGATTCTTGTGATCTTAGGTTGTCAATTGCAGGTCTAATTGATCATCTAGGACCGACGAACGAAGAAGCAGAGGTTGGGTTAGATCTATCGATTTCTACAAGTCTAGGAGTTTGGTGATTCAAGTTGATCTTTGACAGGTCTTGAAGGTGGATTTGAACCAATAACAACTAGATTCGTATCAATTGGTAATAACAACATTGGTTTTCATCTTCAATCGGTAAATCTATCCTTCTATTCATCATTCATCAAGTTCTTGTTCCATCTTCATCCATATCTCAAAGTTGAAAATAAAAAATTCAGAAACTTGTGATTTTTATTCCGGATTCATTATAGCTCCGTTTGCTTTGAAATTTCATATTTGGAATCCCCAAACATCAAGGTTATATCGAAAAATATCAAAAAAATGAAAAAAAAATAAAAAACAAATTTCGAACAGAAACTTGTGATTTTGTTCTGGATTCATTAGTGGTCGAAATTGGCTGAAATTTTAGATTTAGGACTTTTACATCTTGATATTTCTAAGAAAAATATTGAAAATTTAAAAAAAATTAAAAAGTTATTGCAATTTCGGGAATTAGGGTTTCTTATCCAGGTTTTTTGCGGATTAGGGTTTGTGATTTTGCAATTGATCTAATTTGTTGCAATTAGCCCTAATTGGAGGAAATTGAGTGGAATTGAAAGTGTGTTTGAGGATTTCGGGAAGCTTTTGCTGCAATTGAAGGTTTAATTTGAAAGAATTCAGTTTGGAGATCACCAATTTCAAATTGGAAATTAAGTGGTTTAACTAGGGTTATAAGAGTTTGAAATTGGATATTATGATTTCTGTTGTTTGGTTGTGTTTAGCAGCAAATTGAGACTACTTACATCGACATAAGGGTGCTGCAAATTGGTTTGGTTTGGTTTTTAAGATCACTTAACTTTGATTCATTTTAGTTGTGCTTCTAATTGTTTGTTCCTCAAGTAGGTCACAAGAAGAGTGAAGTAATTCTTACAAGTTGTTCTTATTAGGCCTATTGAAGCTAAAAGGAGTGGAAAAAGGCAGAATTGTGTGAGATAGAGTGATTAGAGGACCACCAATCCATAGGTTGCGTGCAAACACGAGAGCACTTGTGGTAAAATTCACACACACACACACTCTCTTATGAGGATTTTCTTTATCTTTACTAACCTTTTATGCAGGTACAGTCGGGGATAAGGAGGATGGAGAAAATCAGGTCGACTTGGCTACTATGATGCAAACCATAATGCAATGAATGGATGCCCTGACTAATGAAGTTCATCAGATAAGAGAGGGCCAAAATCAACCTAGGGCTAATCTGGCTCAATTACCACCACCAAGGGGAGGTGAATTGGCAGATGATGTTAGGGAGCATCAAGCACCTAGGTAAGTTGCTAGGGGAGGTCCATTAGATCAATTAAGGGAGCAAGAAGTTGGAAGACATGCTTACAATGGGAACTTACGGCCTAGAAGAGGTGGTGATCGAGATGAGCTTAAATATAACATCAAGTACAAAATTCCTAAGTTCAATGGGAGAGGAATTCCAGAAGATTACTTGGATTGGGAATCAAAATTGGAGATGTACTTCGAATCTCATCCTTATGCCGAATCTAAGAAGGTACAAATTGCAATTCTTGAGTTTGTTGAGAATGCTTTAAATTGGTGGAATCAATTGGTTCAATCTAGGAGGAGGAATTTGGAGAGACCAATTGAAACATGGGTTGATTTGAAGAGTGCTATGAGGAAGAGATTTGTGCCAAGTTACTACATCAATTCTCTTTATCAAGGATTGCAAGCTTTGAGGCAAGGATCTAAGAGTGTTGATGAGTACTATTTGGAGATGATATTGTTGATGTCAATAGGGCTAAAATTGAAGAAGCTTCACAAGCTACTATGGCTAGGTTTCTTGCGGGTTTGAGAGGAGATGTTGCAACATGCATTGAAGGCCGAGAGTCAAGTAAAGAGGGGTATTTCAGCCAAGAAGGGATTTTCTTCATCAATTAGCTCATGGGAAGCTCTTTACAAGAAAGAGGAAAGGAAGGAAAAGGAGTTTGTAAGTCCTAAAACCGAAAGTAAGGGTTCTAGTTCTAGTTCTTCATCTAAGTATCACATTAAGTGTTTTAAGTGTCAAGGATTTGGTCACTATGCTAAAGATTGTGTTAACAAGAAGGTGATGTATTTTAATGAGCATGGTGAGCTTTTGAGTGAAGAGGAGGATTTAACTCTAGATTCTAGTGGGGATGGTGATGATGAAAAGGATTATGATGAGGTTGCAATTGATGATGAAGATGACTTACCACTATTTAAGAGTTTGGTTGCTAGGAGAACTTTGATTGCTTATGTGAAAGGGGATGTTCACAATCAAAGGGACAATTTGTTTCATACTAGGTGTTATGTGAATGGAAAACCTAGTAGTGTGATCATCGATGGTGGGAGTTGTACAAACATAGCTAGTGTTTATTTGGTGAGGGAGTTGCAACTACCTACTTTGAAATATCCTAAACCCTATAGCTTAGGTTGGTTCTATGATATAGAAGAAATTAGGGTTAACAAACAAGTTTTGGTTACTCTTTCTTTGGGCAGGTACAAAGAGGATGTCTTGTGCGATGTCTTGCCAATGCAAGCTTGTCATGTGTTGCTTGGGAGGCCTTGGCAATATGACAATAAAATGCAACATGATGGTGAGACAAACAAGTACTCTTTTATGTGTCGTAAGATTCCTATAACTTTAGTTCCATTATCACCTCAAGAAGCTTTGAAAGATCAATCGAAATTGAGGGATGATTTTGCTAAAATGGATGTTGTATTTAAGGTTAAAGAAAAGAGTAAGTCCGAACCTAGTTTAGGTGTTATTTGCGATGACACTAAACCTGTTTTGGGTGAAAAAAAGAGACTTCTAGGAAAGTTGTTGAAGAGTGTATGATAGCTACTATAAGTGAGATTAAGAGTGCTTTACATGAGAATTCTGTTTTGATCTTACTTTTGTTTCGAAATACACTAATGGGTACTAACAACTTGGCTGGAGAACTTCCAAGCAATATTGTTTCTTTTTTAATTGATTATGCAGATGTGTTTCTTGAAGAAATTCCAAGTGGATTGCCACCAATTAGAGGATTGAGCATCAAATTGATTTCATCCTTGGAGCTCAAATTCCTAATCGTCCTGCATATAGAACCAATCCTGATGAGACCAAGAAGTTGGAGAGTTGCTTGAAAAGGGCTATGTGCGAGAAAGCCTTTCTCCATGTGTTGTTCCTGTGTTGCTTGTTCCTAAGAATGATAGAACTTGTAGAATGTGTCTTTTGAGTAACTATTAACGTGTGTTACTTATCCTTACCTTTCCTAATTATAAGGCGAATGTTGTGGCTGATGCACTATTAAGAAGGTATGTATTGCTTTCTAAATTTCTAGGATTTGAATACATTAAAGACTTCTTGCTATGGATGTTTACTTTGGTGAAATCTCTAAAGCATGTGCTAAATCTGGTTTTGGAAAGTATTATATGCATGATGGTTTCTTATTTAAAGAATCTAGATTGTGTATTCCTTCTTGTTTTATGCGAGAGTTGTTATTGAGTGGGTACCATCAAATTCACATGAAAGAGGGTGATGCATATCAACCTCTTTTTATAGGTACATGTAATAGGTTTTCTAAGATGGCACACTTTATTGCATCTTCTAAGACTGATGATGCCATTAATGTAGCTAACTTCTTCTTTAGTGAGATTGTTAGAATGCATGGAATGCCTAGAACCATTGTTTCTGATCGAGATGCTAAGTTCTTAAGTCACTTTTGGAGAACTTTATGGGCTAAGTTAGGTACTAAGTTGATGTTTTCAACTACTTGTCATCCTCAAAGTGATGGACAAACTGACGTGGTTAATAGAACTTTATCTACCTTACTTAGGGCTTTGATTAAAAAGAACTTAAGAACTTGGGAGGATTGTTTGTGTCATGTTGAATTTGCATATAGTAGAAGCATACATAGTACTACTGGTTATTCACCTTTTGAAATTGTGTATGGTTTTAATCCTTTAATTCCTTTGGATTTGCTGAGTTTACCTTTGAAGTGTGCAAGTTGACATGGATGGAAAAAGAAAGGCTGAATTTGTTAGAGAATTCATGAGAAGGTTAGAGAAAACATTGAGAAGAAGACTCAACACTTCATGAAGATGGCTAACAAGGGTCGAAAGGAGGTTATCTTTGAGTCTGGAGATTGGGTCTGGTTGCATCTAAGGAAAGAAAGATTTCCTAAAAAGAGGAAATCCAAGCATTTACCCTGCGGAGATAGTCCATTCCAAGTGTTGGAGAGGATCAACAATAATGCCTACAAGTTAGACCTTCCTAGTGAGTATGGTAACGTAAGTGATACCTTTAATGTTGCTGATATGTCTTTGTTTGATAATGATGCAGATTTGAGGACAAATCCTTTTCAATGGGGAGGGGATGATTCGCCCACGGCTTATCATGGACTTGAAGATGAAAATGGAGGTAATGGAAAGGATGTGCAAGGGCTGCAAGGAAGCACGGAGATGCATGAAGATCATGGAGGTATCGATGAGCATGTTCCAAGCACCAAAAAGATGTCATTCGATCCATTGAAGATTCCTATTGGTCCGATGACTAGAACAAGAGTTAAGAGATTCAAGGATGCACTCATGGGCCTTGTTCGAACTCATCTCGATGACATGAAGACTATTGAAGTTCAATTGATGAGGTCTGATGATGATTTGAGCAAGAAAATACCAATCAATTACAAGTTCATCACATTGCTTGCTATTGATTCTACATGGCCGAATTGACATCGTGGCATGAGCCCATTAGCATTAGTTTGCTTTGTGTGGGCTTAATTCTATCTTAGATTAGTTTATTTTTAAGTTTGGATGTTATTTTGGTCGGGCCTTGTTTGACTAAGTCCAAACCTTGTTTAATTATGCTTTTAGTTCCTTTTCCTAGTTGAGCTTGGACTAGTTTTACCTAGCCCTTATGTTGGGACGAATATAGGGTTTTTTTTGGTTATTTGGTCAACCCCTATCACTATATAAGGGTTCAAATACCTCTTGTAAATACAAGTTAAGTTTTTCAATCAAATTGAATGTTTAAACACCTTGAGAATTTAACTTCATTGTTCTAGTTTAAACATAGTTAGGATTTCTTCAGTCTTGTAGAGTCCTAGCAAACAATTAGATAGTGATTATCTAGTTGTGATTCTTATGATCTTAGGTTGTCAATTGCAGATTTAATTGATCATCTAAGACCGACGAACGGCTTGGGTTAGATCTATCGATATCTACAAGTCTTAAAGTGTGGTGATTCAAGTTGATCTTTGGCAGGTTTTGAAGGTGGATTTGAACCAATGACAACTAGATTCGTATCACTTTACATAAAGGATATTTATACATACTATTGTGCTAGAAGATAGCTAACAGTATAGGATAAATCTACAGAAAACAGTATATGATAAATCTACAGATTTACATATCATTCAAACTCAAATTCAAACTGAATTTGAATGAGTCAAATTGAGATTAGTAGCCTTACCCTTAACAGGTCCCACATGCAAAAAAAAAAAAAGCAAATTAACTTTATTTTTTTTTCTCACAATCCACTTTGAATTTTTTTTCTCATCGTTAATAAGATTAAATTCTCCATTTAACCAAGAAAAGCAAGCTCTTCAACTATGGAGGAGCCATTCAAATTAAACCCTGGAACTCAAATTCGATGCCAATAGTTTCAGCTAACAGACTAACTTACACCCCACTTGCTGCATAGCATCAATGTTATCCGGCTGAAGCAGGCCAATTCCGGTTAATCTAAAAGTTGGTGGTTCGTCTACTCTTAATGCAAGAGCTTGCATTCAAGCTGGCCATTGCATTAAAGCTAGTCTTGATGCAAGAACCAGTTGAACCCTAGCTTCCTGCAAGTCAATCAAAACAACAGGGTGAGTTGATAAGTTACAGCACCCGAAACCCCAATCCCTTGCGACAGTGAGGAAGTTGGACCCTATGTGGCAGTGACGGAGGATCCAGAAGAAGTATTAATTGAAGTTTTCATCTGTTTCTGGGTAAATTCCGAATTTGATTCTGAAAGCATAAACGACTCTCTTTAACAAATCTTAGACATAGAATAAAGCAACTATATAGAGTATGAGTCAATCAGTCAAAATCTTGCTTAGATGGACCAGATTTCGACTATAATAAGAGATTCAGAAGATTCAAAAAATAAAAGAAGGAAAATTTGCAACCATTGTCCAAAAAAAACGGTGTGAAGAAGGCAAGTTCAAACCTTATATCAGTTTGAAGCTTGTAGAGATTTGTTGCTGATGGTTTAACTTCAAAGGATCTAAGTGATTAACCTTGTTTCCTTTGAATGGGTTTAATTTGAATGTGTGGCTACTCCATGGTTGAAGAGCTGCAATAAGGTTGTAACTTGTAAAGGCTGAAAAAATCGGGTTTAGGGAAGAAAGAGATGATTTTATAATTAAGATGGTAATTGCTAATTAGGTAGGTTTGATATACCCTAATTAGCCTTTTGATTTATCCTTTATCTTAAAAAAATTATTTTTATTTCAAAATTTTTTATTCGATTTTTAATTTCTATTTTTTGACCTTTTTTCCTTTTTTTCAAAAAAAAAATATTTGAGATTTTTTTCAAAATCTTTATATCGAATTTTTTCACAGTTGTGGGCCCGCCTACCACGTGGCCAAAACGGACGTTAGTCATGTAACGGCACGTGACTAATGGTCCGTCCAAAAGGGACCAACATGGCTAACTTGTGAGAGAAAATGGATATTTTTGGCCAAAAAAAAGATCATCGATTTATTTGTCCCAAATGAAAAAGGTAAGGGATCTTTTTGTTATTTAAGTCATTACATTAATATCTCATGGAGACACAGGAATCAACAATAATCGAGAATTTTACCAGAAGAATGTCTTACAACGCAACCAATTAGTTCTTAAAATACTAGAATAGACAAGGATCATAAATATCATATTGAATTTATCGAAGGCTCAAAATCACTACTATCGGAGTTAATACTATCATAGCTTCCACTTGCCATGAATATACAATATTCCTGTAGAATTCGTAAACAATATTCAGTCCGTGACATATGATTTTGATAATTTTTCACATAATTTTTCACATGAACAAAATATGTCTCTTTGCTAAAAAGTTATCATCCAATGGCAAGGAACTGACTATAGTCCGCTTGTGGCTATGGTACTTGATACTAGTTTTTTTTTTTTTTTTGGTATCGTGACAAAGGATTTTATTAAATAAAAGAATTAGTACATGCAGAAAACCATGGGCATACCATGAGAGTAGCAGCAGTGAAACAAGACTCAAAAAAGGATACTAAGCTCAACAACAAACTAATGGAAACTGAACCCAACAGCTAACTAAAGGATACTGTAGAAATTAAACCCAACCATAAGGTGAAATCGTAGTCCTCAGACCATCTTCTTGAAAACAGCCTCCAAGTTGCCTACAATTTCCTCGTATTTGATTTTTTTCTTGTCTGGATTGTGAACCATAGAATGAGGACTTATCCACACTTTTATACACTTGAAATCGAGCTTTCTCTTCCTTTTCTTCACAATTGATTTCTTGATGGTGGGTTTCCTCGCATCTAATCTTAATTTCTTCATGGTTGAAATCTTATGTTTGGCCAATTGTATTCTTTAAGTAGTTGACATCTCCAAGGTCCAATCTACTAATTTTGAAGTAAGATTATGTTGCCTTGTATGAGGGATGGTGAAGACAGATTCATCCACTTCACCAGATTCTAGGACTTCCCCAATCACCAAGCCTTCCACAACCTCATTAACCTCACTTACTCCATTCTTGTGCAAGCTTTTCTCTCCATTCATTTGGGCAGTTCATATGATTGAAGAATTTTGGACTTCCATAATTTCTGAGCTAGCACTGCTGACATTATTTTCATCCATTTGAGTTTCTACATCAATTATAGATACCTCACATTGGTCTTATTTTGTGCAACCAGTCACATTTCCTTTGCTTCTTGAGGATTGATTCCTCGCTTGAATATTCTGGACATAGATTGGAATTTTTTATGATGTTCTTGTAGCAAAGGTTGGGTGAGATGGAGATTGACACCAAGATTTAGAATGCCCTCTCTTACCACACTGAGTGCAAATTCTAAAGTCCTTTTCATGTTTAAATTGACTCCACAAGCATTCTTCTTCATTTGTCTTTTTAAAGATGCAAAATCTTTGAGCTTATGAGATTTACTCAAGGAGTTCATCAAAACCTTACTCTTGAAGCTCTTGATTCCTTCCTTTCCAGATTTCAACAATCTCACATTCCAATTCTTTTGTTTTTGACAACTATGAGACCAATTCCCATTGGAGCTTTTGATTATCCACCTCTAATGCTCGCACTTGATCCCCAAATTCATTCTTCTCGTGCCAAGCCTTTTCTTTTTCTTGTTGCTCAATGATAACGGCACTTTTGATCTCTACGTGCATCCTTTCCCAATCCAAAATTTTGACTTTTAACTCAACAATCGCTTCAGCGGTTGTGTTCTTGAATTGACCTAACTTCTCTTGTTGGGAGGAGCCAGCATTTTCCTTAGACTTTAAACTTTTTTCCACATCAGCCAACTGGGACTCTAGCTTTTTCTTTTTCTCCTTAAGCCTTTTGTTTTGAGATTTCAGTCTATCTCTCTCTTGTTGAAGTTGTGTGAACTCTTCTTGCACTTCATTGAACAACATAAGCTGGAAATATGTGCTAGAGCGTTGTTCATTATTCAAATATTCCCTTGCTTCCATAAAGGCTTTCGTTATTTCATCAGCAAGTCTTTTGAGCATCTCCATGGTGAGGAAATCAGACCCACAATAAATCTACTCTTGCGATCAAAGTAGTACCACAAAGGCAGAGAAAGTGACCAAGGAGGAGGCAACAACAACTGTGCCACACCGCAACCACTCAAGCTAAAAAACCACAAGAGAGAAGACCCCAACAACTTTCCAACAGTTGGATTGTTACTTAACTTGAAGTTTTGACCGAAAACTTGAACAGAAATAAACAAAGCAAAATTCCAAAATAAAGGAAAAGGAAAAAACACTTTTTTCTTTATGGGTGGAGATGATTAGATTAAGGAAGGGGATTAAAGAAAATATAACAGCAGCAAACAAAGAAAAAAGTGGAAGGGCTAAAAGAAGGGGGAACAACTAGACAAAAAGACGTCCATGAACTGGATTAAACAAAGGGGTTTTTTGTTTTTTTTTTTTTTTGTATAGAGAGTTCAAAAATCCGAAGTTAGAGAAGAAGAAAGGAGAGAACAAGGACCAAATATGAGAAATGGAGATGTGAGAGATTTTGTCTGGGGTTGAGATAAGAGATAAGACACTCTGAAAAGGAAAAAGCAAAAGCAACTAACAAGAAAAGACACAAATGTAAAGAGAGAAAAAGGTAAGGAAAACAGAGCATAGGGTGCCATCGCCGGCATAGCCAGCACCGGCAATGGGGCGTCAGGCAAGGGTTAGATTAGGGTTCATTTTGGGGAAGGAAAATCCAAGAGAGAGGACATTTAAGTTTTTTCATGAGAAAATTGTAAGGTTTTTCATATATGAATTTTTAAGATTGTATTTGTGGCTATAATTGCTCATTTAAGCATAGTTATTAAACACAGACCGGCCCGGCGGTCTGAACATCTGACCCGGTGACCTGGGATCCATGCCAAGTCGTTCCAGTTATTAGACCGTCTGAGACATTAAATCGCTTCTAACCGCTTGAACCGGATTTGACCCATAATAAACCACTGACCCGGGCCGGTTTCATTGAACCGAACGGGTTGAATATTAAAAGGGAAAATCAATTGACATGGTTCGGATTTTGACATTTTGTTCTTTCTTCCCAACAGAATAGTCGCCGATTTCTCTTACTTAGATTCAAAACAAAAAAAGAAGGAAAGCAATGCTCTCTATTGTTTAAGATATCATAAAGGAGAGATTTGAGTAAATTCACCAAAAGAAAGAAAAGAGATGAGAGAGAAGTTACTGGAGAATTCTTGGATGGAGATGTAGTTATTTCTTTCATTTTTTGTGCGAAATAAAAGGAGAGGAGAGAGAGGTTGGTTTTGGAATTGCCACTAGCTATTTAAATTTCAGAAAGTTGAGATGGGTCAGGGTTCAAACAATAACTAACCACGTAAGGATGGGGTAGGTGTGGTGTTAATTTGAGAAATTTACTTTCTTTCTATTTAAATAAAAAAATCATACTGGATAGTTAAAATATCTTTAAGTATTCGATTTTATTATTTTTTATGATAAAACAAGACAAGTTTTAATTTCTCATTTTATGCAAAAAGAAAAAGTTTAATTTCTCTTACTATTATTTTTATCTAGCTATAGTACAAAAATACAGATATATAAAAATAAAAAATACTTTGAATTTAATCTTGACAGTTACTTAAAAAATAGTCTAAATAAATTCCGAGTTATTAGATTTTATTATATTAATATTAATATGATTATTATGTCTAATATTTTAAATGTAAGAATCAAAATATATATTCATATTTAAAGCCAAAATATATAATTTTATTAATTTATTAAATTATATAAATATTTAAAAAATATTATTTATTAACCCGCATTGATCCGATTGACCTGACGGTTGAACCGTATGACCCGTGACTCAGAGCCTCGAGCGGGTCACTTTCTTGGTCGGGTTTAATAACTATGCATTTAAGGGTTCGATATTTGCAAAAATACTTTTTTTGGCAATATTGCAAAAATACTTTATTTAGGGCTTATTAATAAAAAATAAACCTCAAATTAGGACCTGACGTTACAAAATTTGTTCAATTAAAGGTAGTCGTCAATTGCATAGGCTTAATTAAAAGCTCGAGACCTTATTTAATGAGACAAAAGAAGTTGATTCACCTAAATTAACCAATTTTTGGTATTAATATTACCTCAGTTTAGTAGAAAAAAGACTTTGATAACTAATATTTACGAAAGCATGAAAAAAATTCATTGAAATCCCGCTTATATTTTTCTATCCTAAATGTGAATATGATCGTTGTCGTTAAAACCTAAAAACCTCCAACTATAGTAGCTAGGGCAAGCCAAGGGTCGATCCCACGAGGAAGACATGAGGCTATCAACTAATCAAAACCACTAAGAGAACAAACACGTTAAAAGCACTAGATTATAGGAAAGCAGATAATCAAGCAGAAATCTAAACTAACCAAGAAAGAAATAATAAAACTAACAATACATTCCTACTTATCTCCTCCTGAGTATGAAAATAATTAAGATACCATGGATCACAGATCAGCATATCAATTAAAGCATAAACAAGTCCTTGGCCAGGAATTAAATCCTCTTCTCCCTAATCCATTATAAGATGTAGACTAAAGCTGTACTACTTATTCCTAACAATAGCCCTTTTACTAATCACCAATTAGCAACTAGTTATTCACCAATTAAGGAATCGATAAAGCATTAAGATCAAACTGATACACCAAGCATATACTTATGATTACTACTTATTCATCAGAGCGTAAGATCAAACAGCACCCATTCAATACATCAGTTAATAGTTATTCACTGAACATATCAAATCTTGCCACTAACAATTAGATTCAATTACTAGCTATTCGCCAAATATAATCTAGCAAAGATCTCATTAATCAAGTAATTAGGTTGTGCCTTCCTAACAAGCAATTAATCAAACCTAATCAACAAATCCAGGGTTTAGCAAGAAAACTTGTTTAACATAGATCAAACCAATGAATCAATTTGTCCAATCGTGCATCACATAGATAAGACATATCAAACATGCATAATCTAAATAGATCATCATCAAATCATCAATCAATTGAATAAGAACATATTAACAAGATCTCACCATAGACAAAATCAATTAATTCATAACAAAAGGGTTTAAAGTAGAAAAGTATCAAGATAACTACTCACTCATGGTTAAAACAACCATGAGAGGCATACTTACAACCATAAGGTGAAGAAGTCGACAAGGCTAGGGCAGCACCAAAGGGCGGCAAACTTGGGAGAAAACCTCCAAGTCTAACCTTGATCAATTGTATGTTATGTGAGTTATAACAAATCCTGAAATAATCCTATCTATTTATAGGCAACCTAGGACATATCCTACCCTTGTGAGAATCAATTCCAACCATTAGATAGACCGTCATTAAGGGTATGATAGCCTTTAATATCCTAATCCTAATCTAACTAGTATTTGCAGTAGCTTTAACTAGTATCCTAATATCCTAATGAAAGCAAGGACTCTGTTTAGTTGAAGTAGACCATCCTCATTAAATTATGATCTTTCTTGGTCAATAGGAGTGTTCCACATCATAAATTACAGCTATATAAACTGTTCAAAGCTAGTCCAAGTCGGTTGGGAATTTAGGTCAAATCTATCTAGAAATATTCAAGGGAAAAATTGGCCATCTTAACGGCAGGATTGGGTTTCGAGCAAAACAGCAAAGTTGTAGCGCTTGACGTCCTCTTTCCAACTGTATATCAATTGTATTTTTTGAGTTCCGGATCAAAAAGATATGATTTTTCTTCCAAAATTGCACTTCTGAAGTCCTCCTTCGACTAGGATTTGGAATCTCTGCATCATTCGCTTTAAATGCATTGCTGCATGATAATTACTGATTGGACTTGGAATACTCTTTTGGGCTATAGGACATTTGAATTGGCCCTAGAGAAATCATATTTGGGTTTTCAAGGATTCAGACTTCTTTTTGGGCTTCATGGGCCGAAATGGGCCTAGTAGGCCAAAATCAGTAATTTCTTTAAATTGATCCAAAATTGCACCAAATCTTCATCTTCTTAAACAATAGCTCCAAATGGGTCTGAAAATACAAATATGAGAGATATCAGGGTAAATAGACACATAGGACTACCAAAACAAGGCAAAATCGCATAGAAAATATTGAACAAATTAGGTTTTATCATGATACGAATAAAAGTTATTTAACTTAATATGGATATTTATAGATATTTGAATAAAACGATAAATATCGACGAATACACGGATATATATTGATGGATATTCTGTGGCATTGAAAAAATTTTGGATATCTCTATTGAGGGGTACATATATCAGATATATCGACGGATATTCAATTCCATAACCCTCTCGCATTTACTGTATTAGGTCGATGCTGCGATCGTCATAGGTTATGTACTGTCAACGACTAGAATTTTGGTACTGAAGAAATGAAAGAGAAATAATTGTGGATGAATAGTGAATGAGGTACTGCTCAATACCTCGAATCCAAATAGTCTACGAAATTCAAAAGTACTAATTCTATACCCAAGATCAAGAAAACAATAGCAGGAAAAAAAAATAAAACAATACCGAATTTTTAACGTGGTAAAACCCCGAGGTAGTGAAACATCCACGGCCACTTTATGGCAAAAAAATATTCTACTATACGAAAATAAGAAGATTACAAACTAAATCTCAGAAAACAACAATCAACAACTCCCCAAAATCTATATGCTCTCTTCAATGGTTTTTTTTTTTTACTGAAACTGCATAGCCAGACAAGAAGAGCACCTTAAGAGCTCGTTTGGAAGTTTCCTTAAAACTAAAAAGGCGCAAAGTATTTTTATAAGAAAGTGTTTTTTTATGAAAGTTTTCTCTGAGGAAAGTACTTTAAAATGTTGTTTATACCCTCTAAAGTTTTAATCAAATTCCTAGGGGAAACAGGTGTTTATTGTGTATCCAAGTCCCCAAAAGGAAAATCAAGTCTAGTTATGAGTTTGATTAAGTATGGGAGTGATTGGAATTCAACCCTGTCAAGTTGAAGAATGATAAATTAGAAGATCAAGGCTTGGAAAGAATTACAATGATTTGAATTCATATATGAGCCACATTTAAAGATTGATAGAGGAGAATATCAAGGCTTGGAGTGAATAGAAAAGATTTGAAATCATGTGGGTCAAATTAGAGCATTGATGGATGAGAATATCAAGGTTTGAAGAGAATTCATATGGGCCAATTTTAAAGATTTATAAATTAGAATATCAAGAAAGTTGAATAGAAGAAAAGAGATTTGAATTCATGGAGATAAAGGTTGAATAATGATTGAATTCGAAGATTAAGTTCTTAAGAGAAAATCAAATTTGGATTGACCAAACTATCAAAACTTTAAAAATTATCCCAATCTTCCCCTTCAATATCAACCAAGGCATGGATCATATTATATTGTTCCTAAGTAAAATCTCGAATTTGAATGAAGAACCTTAAATCATAGTTGGCCAACCCTCTTTGAAGAGATTATTCGTTAACCGTTAAAGCGGGTACTAATACTTGTCGATTATTTACACCGAAAGTTTCCAATAAGCCTAATGTAGGTTTGGCAAGTTCTTGTTGCTTTCTCAGGAGCATTAACTGAGTATGTATGTGAGCCGTGGAGACCACTAGCAAACGGCAGTGAACAAACTAATGAAAAGGTGGGGTTGCATTGCCAAAGTTCAATCATATAGTAACATTGTGCAATTATTGATAATTAGCTGTTTGTTATTAATTAAACGAATAAAACAGCTAGTGATATAAAGAATCTCCATATGAAACGGTTGAAAAGGGGATGGGAAAAATTAGGAGTGAGCTGGGTGATTTGAAATGAGAGGAGAAAACATGGGTTATAAATGTATATATTTAGTTGTACTATATATGCATATTAAGTATACGATAAGACTTGGAAACTTGGAAGTCTCTATGGAATTGAAGGCGGGGAAAAGAGAGGAACCCCAAGAAAATGAAAAAGGTAACTGATAGTAAGGTGGAGTCATGTGAGGGCATTAATAGTGGGGTTTTAGTGTCTTTGTATGTTAGTGCACATGGGAGAGGAGTCCCTCTTTAGGTAGGTGCAAAAAGGCAAAAGGCAGCATGTGAAGCCATGTGCCCACTCTCAACAGAAAGACCCAACCCCTAAAAATTTTGCACATGAGTCTCTTGGTGTACTATTATTTTTTTGCTTTAAATGTTGATCATCACTCTCCATTTACACTTATTCAGTTACCCATCCTTCTACTGCAATTGGTGCATAAAAACATACCCCAAGTTCAGTTAATACTGGACGGACTATTATGATAAAATAAGTGGAAGTTCCTTAATAAATCAGAATTTGATCATCTCCCATTACTTAACTATATGCATTAATTAATTTTCGCTTTTTTTTATACATAGAAACTAGGGAAAGATATCTAAAATCTCTAATCACAGAATTCTGGTGAATTTGTACCGATCTCTAACCATTTCCAGTGTGTTTGGGGATGAGGAATTCTTAAAATTTCAATTATTTTTAAAAAGAAAGAATTTTGAAATGCATCATTTTGAAAAGCTAGCTTTTAAAAATCTTAGTTTGGATGAAGATTTTTAGGAATAAATTCTGAGGTATTCAGAATTTTTTAATAAAATAATATATTTAATTATAAAAAATAATATTAGAAGAATAAAAATATACAATATGAATATCATTTGATTTGTAATAATGTATATATATTTTTAATAAAATTTACAAGTGAAAACACATCTTTTAAAAATACATTTTTATCATTTAAGTTAAAAAATATAAAAAAATTTATAAAAAAAGGAAAGTTAGTTAATATGATGGTTAAGGTAAAAAGAAGAGGATTTTAAAAAGACACCATCTTACATGGATTTTGAAGTGAGATTTTGGGCCCTTCAAAATCCCTATCCAATTTCCCAAGATTTTTTAAAAACCCAATTATGATGTTGCCAACCAAGTTTTTAAATTTAGATTTTAAAAATCCCTATTAAAAAGAAAATCTCTCTTAAATATCCCGTCCAAACGCACACTTAATGAATAAAACTTTTACCTTCGGAAAGGAAGAAGAAGAAGAAGACAGCCCTAAATAAATGCTAGCAACGTAAACTAGAAAATTTGTTGGTTATATATAATTAATTTCCAGTAGATGGAA
>AWWV01009983.1:0-56266 GCA_001974805.1 Corchorus capsularis | reverse complement strand
GGCATTGCTATCAGACATATCAGAAGGTTTAGTGACTGCTACTCCAGGAGCATAGTGATAAGAGTAGTCTAGTGGTGGTGGAACATATGAAGTTCCAAGTCCGGAGTGAGGACGAGGCACAAATGATCCGCTTGTTGCTGCTGATGCCACTGGAGGATACATGTAAGGATTGATCAGTGGAGCAGGCAAAGTTGCTTGTACTGTGCTTACATTCTCTGTCTCTATCCCAGATGTCACAACTACAGTGTCTATTTCAGATGCCACTGCAATCTTCTGTTCATGTGTCTGAGTGGGAACTTTCTCCCCAGATAACTGCTGCAGCATATTCATTATAGTACCCAACTGTTCCCTTATAACGCCTTGTTCTTGCCTCATCTCTTCTTGTGAATGCCTCATTTCTTCTTGTGACTGTCTCAATTGTTGGATTTGTGCAGCTTGTTCCTCCATTTTCCTAACCCTTGACCTTGTGTTGTGCACGCTAGGTTGCGTTGATTCTTTTTTAGGTGGGGCTATGTTGGAACCTTTTCAGTTAAAAGCGAGCATCAGGATTATGCATTTGAACAATTATGCTCATGAATGAATGTGTTGCTAGATGTATGTTTATGCATGCATGAATGATCGTGTAAGAAAATTTCTTAAAATTAACTCACTTAATGACATTAATTTTAAGTAGAGTAAAAAATTCGAGATTTGACAATTACACACTTTGCCATTAATCAAACCTCTGAAAAATGAATGTTGTTAATGTATGAACTTTGAAGAAAATTTCTTAAAATTAACTCACTTAATGACATTAATTCTAAGAATTCTCCTCTAATGTTTGATAAACGCACACTTTGCCATTATCAATGCATGAACAGGGATATTTGTAACGCAACAATAATCATTGATAGAGAAATTCTCAATTTTATTCCAATAAAGCAAACTTGTCCAATACAACCTTAGTCAATAAAAGGAAATAAAACCTAGATAATCAACTTTTTCAATACATCATAAACTAAACAAAGTTCCAATATTCCATCTCATCCATCTCCCCAGATGTGGAAAAGAAGCGCTTGACTTGTTGATGAAGGTCTCAGGATTCCTCCAAGAAATTCACCAACTGTTGTCCATGAGGTCCTACAGGGCAAACTCCACTAAGCTCGACCAATTTCTCCACCATATCTTCTGCCTTGATCATAGCCTTTTGAATGTTCTTCATAAGGTGCTCGAGCTGTTGATTCCTAACCAGGAAAGATTGTTTCCACACATTTTTATCAGTCCTTAACCTTCCAATTAAGGCTTCTTGTTGACGATTCGCCATCCCAAGTGCTTGTAGATCCTTTCTGAGCTTACCAGGTTCTTCACCAAGTTGCAACACTTTTTCAGCCAAATCTTCTTGGAGGGCCAATAATGCCTTATTATCAACTTCTTGCTCACTTAGCCATGTCTTCAATTGAACTTTTTCCTCTTCTAATATCATGATTTTCCTTTTTTGACTCTCCAAAGCACCCCTTAAGGTATCAATCTCACCTTGAAGCTCCTCATTTTTGCGCTTTAGTGTGGCATTATCTTTTTCAAAACTCACATTAGCAAACTTCATCTCCAATACAATATCTTGAGGTTCAGAACCCAATGAAATATCCAAACCACCACATGGAGGAATAACAATGTCCTTGACTCGTTTTTCATGCCATCCCATGTACCCTATAGTGACCTTATTAATGGAATATCCTCCACCACTTGATCTAAATGTGTTCTTCCAAGCTTCCACTATATCCTTAATTTCAGTTGATGTTCCAAACTTGCCATATGTGAATTCCAGTTGGTCGAGCTCATGAGTAATTGGAATAAACTGTTCAGAGGCATATTGTCTTCTCACCATAATTGGAGCATAACTGATTGCCCCCCAAAGTCCTAGAAGAGGAACCCAAGGCTTATTTCCACACTTGTAAAGTACATCTGTAAAGGGCATCCATGGTGCAACCCAAACAACTTCTTTGCCACGCAAATTATATAGGCGAGCCACCCATTGTTGCCTAGTCCTTTTTGCAGGCCATTCACTACTATAAAAACTTTGTATAGGATTGTCATTTCTAGGCGTCCAAGGATGTCGAACCCAGTCTTTGGTGAACATACTCTTCCTACACTCAAAGTGACTCTTGATCCATACATACAAAAGCTGAGCACATCCAACGAATCGACCTTCACCATTTCTTCGACAAAAATTCAATGACCTCAATGTTTCAGCCACAATTCCAGGAGCTGGGTCAATTTGCTGGATAACTTGTTCAACATAGTCAACAACTGCTGCCTCAATGTGTCCTAACACTTTTGGAAATATGATGGTCCCATAAATTGCTACAGCCATTGCCACCATTGCATGTTCATTTTCAGGGCACTTTTTAAGATAATCATACAGAAAGTCGCATGGTATACCCAAACTATCCCCCTTAGATTTCACAGCATCTTTTGCTTCATCCACACTGATTCCCAAAAGGCCTGAAAGTTTCTTTGGGAAGCTAGTCTTTAATGACCTCTGATATACTTTATATGGGTTTTGAAATGCTAAACAAGTAATGCTGAATATTCCTCTATTGTGGGCATCATATCCACCTCATTGAAGACAAAGCATCTATATGAGGGATCCCAAAACTGGATAATGGCCCTAATAATATCTTCCTCTACATTAATGCACATCAAATTCCCAATGAAACCAAACCTTACTTCAAACTTTTCTCGAGCAGATGTACTCCAATTGCTCCACATACGACGCAGCCTCGTGAGGTCATTTTGTTGTAGATCTAGGTGAACTACTTCAGGTAAATGGGAAATATGGTCATCTTTCAGGCAATCACCATTCACTTGTTGAGCTTCTTCCATGTTTTTCATCACATCATGAACATGCAAAGTGATTTCAACATTCCTGCCCCCTTGCTTCTCGGACCTTGAAGTTTCTCCCATCATGACTTGTAGCGTGAGAAATATCCCTTATGCAACCTATATGATGCAAATGCATGACATGAAATAAGACAAAACAAATAAAGTTAGTTCATAAGTAATGCACCGCAACAATAACAAATCAAAAATGACATGCTCCTAATAAGGGTACCACCGTCAGGTATGGCTCTACCTAAGGCTAGCTTGGGTTTTTCAATATGCATGGTTTGGTTTATCTTAAAAGGCTCCCAAATTGTTCCTTTTACAAGGCACCCCAATTTCTCACCCATCACATGCTACAAACGAAAAGGGTTCAATTTGAGTGGTGGTGATTCCCTAACCATTTCGGAGGTAAAACCTCACGAGAGTATAGGTACTCTACTTCCTCTATCAGGGATGACAACACTTATGCACATGCACATGAATGCAGAACAAACAATTAAATTTTAAGGATTTCAAGTAACTTAGGTTAATGTTTAATTATTCATGGCTTGACCCTCTTGATATCCCCAGCGAAGTCGCCAAAATGTCGTAACGTGCAAATCGCGAGATCTGAACGCTAGACGCATTTGGAAAGGAGTCGCCACCAATTTTTTTTATCTAGGTGTGATTGGCCACCTAAATTTAATTAACCATTTTAATGTGTCCTTAATATTGAATTAAGTTCATTAATTATGATTAACCATTGGTCTTTGTTACCAGATTTTGGACTCGGGGGTTCGATTACGTGTAAGGAGGGTATTAGCACCCCTACAACGCCTGTCAGAATGACAGTACCATTTAACTAAACATTAACATTTTAGCCTTAAGTGTTACCTTTTAATCCTTTAAATTTATGATTGTTAATTTTCCCTTTACTACAATTTTTGAATTTTGGTCATATCTTTTTTATTTAGTCTCCCACAAATTGGCAAGACCCCAAATTATTATTATTATTTATTATTTTGATCATATCTTTTTTGTTTAGTCTCCCACAAATTGGCAAGACCCCAAATTATTATTATTTATTATATTTCTATGATTTTTCTAGACTTCCCACAAATTGACAAAATCTAAAATTATCTATGAACCTTTTTTTTAATTTTTATAAATCTTTCTTGTCAATTATTTTTTTATGTAAATATTTACCTTGACTTTTTATTGTCATTATTTACTATTTTCCAAATATCCCACAATCTGGCAAGATTTAGAGAAATATTCTTATTATTACTCAATCTTTATTATTTATTTGTTTCTTAAGATATCTCATAAACCTTCCACAATTTGGCAAGATTTAGAAAATATTCTCAACTTTATTATTATTTTATTTATTAAAATATCTCCTAAACCTTCCACAATTTGGCAAGATTTAGAAAATATTCTCTTTACAAATTTTATTATTTTATTATTATTTTACATGAACCCTAATTATGCAAAATCCCCAAATTCCCCACAAGATTGGCAGAATTTGATGGATTTACCTAACCTGATCTAATGCATATGATTTTGTCATTCACAGTTTATACTCATGCGGGCCAGGAGTAAATTTTGATTTTTCTTTTTTATGCTTTGACAAAAGAACAATTTTGATTTTCCCTTTTTTTATTATTTTCTCCTTTTTGGAGTTTATTTCGATTCAAACAAATAGCAAGAAATAGACCAAAATTAAATCCAAACTAAAGACTACTCAAAAGCAAATAATTAATCTTAAGACAAACATGGCCTAACCAACTAAAAAGCATATCGTTCAAAACAGTACGGTCCCTCAAGTATGAAAGAGATTCAATTACTATTGCCTAATAAGCTTGACGGCATAAAAAATCGTGAATTAATAAAACTAAGCACAAAGAAAATTAATCGACTAATAGGCTAAGCATGAAGGGAAAACACAATGAATATTATAATACAATAAAATATGAGAAGAATACATGGGATAAGAAAAAGAAAAACAAGTGGAATTCTATGGCCTTTCAACGTGAAAGCAAGGTGCAAAATGTACCTTTTTACTTTGCTTTTCCTTTGAACAATTGAAGAGAAATTTCTCGACAAAACAAAAAGCTTTTTTGCAAAATTTTTGACGGCGACAGACTTTTGAATAGCGGCCAGCCAATTTTTTATGCGTATGTCTCTCTCCCTCTTTGTGTCTCTATGTGTCTCTAGGGTTAGGAAAAGAGAGTCTTTATATAGGCCAATATTTCTTTGGGAGCAAGTCTAGGAAAGTACCAGGAAATTTCCTACCCAGACCTATTTTACATGTGCTAAATAATTATTTGACCCACTTAATTGGCCCAAATAAATTACAAAAGCCCAAACCCCACCTAAAACAATTTAACCCAAACCTAACCAGGCCACATCATTGGACTTTTTACATACTAAACTTAGACTTGGCCTGTACCAAATTTCGGTGTCTACAGTATGAGATGCATGAAACAATTTATACAATGATAATATGCATGAAAAACAATTCAATTCAAGGAGCACGCCATCAATTTCAATATGCATTAATTAATTCAACAATCAAAGCATATGAAATTAAAGAAAATGGGAGTTAAGAAAGCTTATTCTTTGCGCAAAATAGAGCAATTGCTATCTTCATGTGTCGCTCCCTCCACTTGTATCCATTCGCTTGTATGCTCCTCAATTTGAAAATGCAAAATGACTTATCACTAATAAAAAGAAAATTCAAAAGAAAAGGATAGATGTTAGTATTCTTGGGTTGCCTCCCAAATAGCGCCTTCATTTATTGTCTTTGACTAGACTTCCTCGAGGGCTCTTATTTTCCATTTGTGAAGGAACCTTGAGTGTGCTCCTTCAAAAGGTCCACGATGATGTTGAGAGTGTCACTCATGGCTTTGAAAAATTCAAGTATGGCTCCTTCGAATTTGAGTAACTTTTCTCGAGCTTCCTTCATATCCTTGTTGACATCCTCATGCGTGGTATTGGAAATTTCACCTCTTTCTCCAAGCTTTTCTTTGTCTTTCTTCTTTGTCCATCTTGGAGGTGCAATGGCTTGAGTCAAAGCTTCCAATGCCTCGTATGCGTCTTCTACAGTACGATCGAACAAGGGTATGTTATTGATGCTATCCACAAGAATTTGATCATCAACTCCTAAGCGTTGATAGAAGTATGTAATCAAAATTTGATGTGGTATGCCATGTTGAGGACAATCGGCGCAAAGTTTCTTGAATCTCTCCCAAGCTAGGCAAAAATTCTACTCTTTGCGTTGTCGAAAAGTTGCAATCTTTTGTCTCCCTTTGGAAAGTTGCTCTCTTGTCATGGTTGAAGATGCTTCACCTAACTCTTTCTTTACCCACTTTTGCACTACACCAACAAAATCATTAGTTTTCAAAGATAAATTAGATGAAATTCTAGGATGAATCACATCACCATCAAACTCCATCGTCAATGAACCAACGAAAACTTCAATCTTGGTATGAGATGTCCTTAGGAAAGGTCTTCCTAATAAGAGAGGGCATTGATCTTTTATAATTTCTCCTTCCATTTCCATAACAAAAATGTCAATAGGAAAAATTAAATGTTGCACTTTAATCAAAATATTCTCTAGCACACCCTTGGGATGTACCAAAGATCCATCGGCCAATTGAAGAACAACATCAGTGTATTTTAAAGAACCAACATTTAAAGTTTGATAGAAAGAATAAGGCATAACACTTAAAGATACTCCTAAGTCAAGCATAGCATTTTCAATGATAGTATTTCCAATTGAACAAGTAATTGAAAACATACCAGGATCCTTGCATTTTGGAGGTAAATGTTTTTGCAAACTAGCAGAAACTGTTGCTCCAACATTCAACTTACCTTGCAACCTCTTCTTGTTTGTACACAATTGCTTAAGAAGCTTTGCATACCTTGGCACTTGTTGAATTGCATCTAGAAGTGGGATGTTGACCTCGACCTTGCGAAAAATATCCAAGATGTCTTGATCATCATCTTCTTTCGTTGATCTCTTCAATTTCGTTGGAAAAGGTTCCTTCTTTGAATCCAATTTGGGCTTGACAGTAGAATTTTCCTTGGCTTCTCCATTATCCTTGACAGATTCGAGAATAATGGGTTCATCATCTTCAATCTTAACTTCCTTCACTAGCACATGCAATTCTTCTTCTTTCTTGCTTGTCCCTTCATCCATTGTAGGCTTAGTTGGATATGGTTCTGACGTAGCGGTAAGCATAGAAAGAAACAAGATTCTTGAACAATCAAGAAATCTAGGGTTTGAGAAGCAATCTCAACTTTGGGAAAATATTCCACAAAAGGTTTATTTAGAAAAATAGAATTCAAGAGTTGTTTAATTTCTGAACTAAAAGGCCTTTATATAGGCAAACTAAATTCCTAGGGTTTAGTCCATGTAGGACTAGGAGAATAAAAGACTCCATCCTAATTAAACTAGGAAATAATTAAAATAGCAAAATTAAAATTAAAAATAGAACTTAACGTCCTACGTCAGTCCCCTCCACTTGAAGAGAACTCGACCTCGAGTTGATCTCTGGATACAATGGCTCCACGGAAGAATGAAACTCGTACAGATCAGCAACATTGAAGGTCCTTGAAATTCCCCAAGTCCTGGTAAGTCAATGACATAAGCATTGTCATTGATCTTCTTCAGCACCTTGTACAGACCATACTTCTTCGGCTTCAATTTGTTGTAAGTGCCAATTGGGAACCTCCCTTTCCTCAAGAACACCATGACTTCATCCCCTTCCTTGAACACTAACTCTCTCCGATGTTTGTCAGCAGCAACCTTGTACTTAACATTGGTTTTCTCCAACCTTTGCTTCACCTCGGCTTGAACCTCTTGAACTTGCTCAGCTAAGTTTTCAACAGCAACACTAACACCAGGAACTCTAGGAAGCTTCACCAAACCCACAACATGATTTGGACTCTGCATATAAACTACAGAAAAAGGTGACTTGCCTGTAGCACTATGCACATCATTATTGTAAGCAAATTCCGCTTGAGCCAAAGCGAAATCCCACTGTCTAGGCTTATCTCCACAAATGCTTCTAATCAAATTTCCCAAAGTTCTATTGAGTGCTTCGGTTTGACTATCAGTTTGCGGATGAGCAGTACTGTTAAACTTCAAAGAAGAATCAAACAACTTCCATAAGGTCAACCAAAAATGACTCAAAAACCTGGTATCTCGATCTGAAGTGATAGACTTTGGCACTCCATGCAATCTGACAATCTCCTTGAAGAACAGTTTTGCAACACCAGAAACATCAGTTGTCTTCCTACATGGAATAAAATGCCCCATCTTTGAAAACCTGTCCACCACAACAAAAACAGAATCCATACCTCGTTGAGTTCGTGGTAAACCCAAAACGAAATACATGGACAAATCCTCCCAAATTCGATCAAGCACTGGTAAAGGCATGTAAAGACCAGTGTTTTGAGCTTGGCCTTTGGCAGTTTGGCACACATAGCAAGACTTCACAAGCTTTCCCACATCTTGCTTAAGTTGAGGCCAATAAAACCTCTCCTCTAATGCAGCTATAGTCTTATCCCTACCAAGATGCCCAGCTAAACCGCCACCATGCAAGTCTTTAATTAACTTCTCTCTTAAAGAAGAGCGAGGAAGACACAACCTGTTCTCTTTCATCAAGTATCCATCATGAACATGAAATGCTCCCCCAGGTTGCTTAAGTTGACAATCTCGCCAAATCCCTTTGAAGTCCTCATCTTCTTCATACAACTCTTTCAAATAGTCAAATCCAACAACTTCACTGCTAAGAGTTGTCAAGAGAGTTGCTCTCCTACTAAGAGCGTCAGCCACACGATTCTGCACTCCGGATTTATGCTTCAACACAAAAGGAAACTTCTGAAGAAAAGTTATCCACCTTGCGAGCATGTTGCTTGAAATCCTTCGCTGGCTATTCAAGTGCTTTAAGACTTCATGGTCAGAATACAAAATGAACTCTTTACCTATGAGATAGTGCTCCCAAGTCTTCAATGCTCTCACAACTGCATAAAACTCCTTCTCATAAGTTGACCACTTTTGTCGAGTCTCACTAAGCTTCTCACTAAAGTAAGCCACGGGTCTCTTCTCTTGAGATAGAACAGCTCCAATCCCAATTCCACTAGCATCAACATCCACCTCAAACAATTTCTCAAAGGAAGGTAAAGCTAATACTGGTGCAGAACTTAGCTTTTCTTTGATCAAGGCAAAGCTTTTCTCCTCTTCTTCACCCCATTGAAACTTCCATTTCTTCAAACAATCAGTGATGGGTGCCACAATGCTACTAAAGTTCTTAATAAACCTTGGACAAAAGGTTGCAAGCCCATGGAAACTACGGACCTCAGAAACTGTTTTTGGAGTTGGCCATTCCCTAATAGCCTTTATCTTCTCCTCATCAACTTTAATTCCATCAGCACTAACCACATATACCAAGAATAACAACTGACTAGTCATGAAGCTACACTTCTTCAAATTAACAAACAACTTATTCTTTTGTAAGACAGTTAGCACTTCCCTCAAATGTTCAATATGCTCATCATCACTAGCACTATAAATCAGGATATCATCAAAATAAATAACCACAAACTTTCCAATGAAGGGTTTAAGTACCTGATTCATCAGGCGCATGAAGGTGCTAGGAGCATTTGACAATCCGAATGGCATCACCAACCATTCAAAAAGACCATCCTTTGTTTTGAAAGCAGTCTTCCATTCATCACCTGGCCTAATTCGGATTTGATGGTACCCACTCCTCAAGGTAATCTTCGAGAACACCTTGGATCCATCTAACTGGTCAAGCATGTCATCCAGCCTTGGAATAGGAAACTTGTACCCAATGGTGATCTTGTTGATTGCTCTGCTATCCACACACATCCTCCAACTCCCATCCTTCTTTGGAGTGAGCAAAGCTGGACCTGCACAAGGACTCATGCTTTCTCTAACATGTCCCTTACTAAGCAACTCTTCTACTTTGTCCCTCAATATTTCATTGTCCTTGGGACTCATCCTATAGTGTGGAAGGTTTGGGAGACTAGCACCAGGGATCAAATCAATGTGGTGTTGAATATCTCTCATTGGTGGTAAACCTTCTGGCAGATCATCAGGCACAATATCTCGAAATTCTTCCAAAAGTGGTTTCACCAGCTTCGGTATCTCCTCTTGCTCCACATTCAAAACATCTTTCACTATCAGTACATGAAGCTCTTTGGTCTCCTTGCAGGCCGCCTCAAACTCCTTTTCTTTATCGACAAGCATGAATTTCCCCTCCACTTTAGAAGCTTTGGGTTTGCTCTTCCTCGACATGGGCATTAGAGTGTAAATCTTCCCATCTTTCTCAATCTGGTAAGCATTGGATCTTCCTTGGTTCCTCACATCTCGATCATAATGCCATGGTCGACCCAACAATACATCACAAGCCTCCATGTCTATAACATCACAGTAGACTTCATCTGTATAAGCTTCCACAGAGAATGCGACCTTACACCTTTCACTAACACGAATATCATCAACTTCTTTAATCCACCCTACCTTATAGGGCTCAGGATGTGGTTCCACAGGCAATTTCAAGACATTCACAATTTTCAAGCTAATAATATTCTCACAACTACCATTGTCAATAATTAAGGAGAAAATTTTACCATCAATGGTGCATCTCGTACGGAAGAATTTGCGTCTTTGACTTTCATCCTCGACCTTTGGCGCTAGCAACATCTTCCTCACCACATAAGTTCCATGATCTTCATCACTGTTATAGTCGTCTTCTCCATCAGGACCGTAAGTGCCTCCATCATTATTTTCATTAACTTCATAATCTTCCACCAAATTGATCTTCCTACGAGGACAATCACTGGATCTGTGACCTGGCTGGTTGCACTTGAAGCACTTGCCAACCGTTAGTCTAGCATAAGGACTTGCAGGTTTTGTGGTGTCCTTAGCTACTTCTGTTTGTTTCGCCTTATCTTTTGGGTCATTCTTCTCTCGTATTGGATTGGAATTCCAATTTGAATTTCTTCCCTTCTAACTCGATTCCCCAAAAATCTTTTTATTGGATTCACCACAGTACTTCTCTTGCATCAAAAGTTCTGCTGTGGTAGCCAAATTTCTAGCATCATCAACCTTATGTATAGACTGAACTCCAATCTTATCTCTGATTGAAGGCTTCAAACCATCCAAATACCTAGCCACCCTTTGATCCTCAGATTCTTGCAAGTTGACTCTTTCTGACAACCTTAAGAATTCCGTTGTATAATCATGGACACTCCTCTGACCTTACGAACATCTATGTTATTGCATATAAAGTATCTGCTCGTAATCAGGCGGTAAAAATCTAGCGTGGATTTTCTGCTTCATCTTTCTCCAAGTCGCAATAGCTCTCTTGCCTTGCCTTCGTCTCTCAGTTTGCAGCCTATCCCACCAAGCTAAAGCACCACCTTTCAGCCTATAAGCTACCAACTTAACCCTTTTTCCTCAGGAATTTCACAATAATCAAAGAATCGTTCCACCTCAGAGATCCAATCAAGGGTATCTTCTATTCCTAAATTTCCATCAAAATTAGGAATATCCACTTTAAGCTTAAAGGAATTATCTCTTTCCTCATGGTTATCTCCTCCAACGACATATCCAGCATACCCACCATCTTCATCGTCAGATGATGAATCGTGTAGTTGTCTCGCAACGATTTGATTTCCAAGGTTAGCCCTCGCCGCGGGTTGGATAGGGGCAAGTCCTCTATCTCGGTTCCTCGCGTTGTTGCCTTCCCTGTCGGCAGCGACCAATTGAGCTAATTGATCCATCCTTTGCGCCAGCTGATCGACCCGTTCGCCAATAGTTCGCACCTCTTGTCGTAACGCCTGCATCCCTCCATCAGCAGGATTACCTTCCTCTCCGGTATTGGCCATCACTCCAAGGAGAAACCTTGGCTCTGAATACCAATTGACGTAGCGGTAAGCGTAGAAAGAAACAAGATTCTTGAACAATCAAGAAATCTAGGGTTTGAGAAGCAATCTCAACTTTGGGAAAATATTCTACAAAAGGTTTATTTAGAAAAATAGAATTCAAGAGTTGTTTAATTTCTGAACTAAAAGGCCTTTATATAGGCAAACTAAATACCTAGGGTTTAGTCCATGTAAGACTAGGAAAATAAAAGACTCCATCCTAATTAAACTAGGAAATAATTAAAATAGCAAAATTAAAATTAAAAATAGAACTTAACTTCCTACGTCAGGTTCTTCCAACTCCTTTCCACTTCTCAAGGTAATAGCATTCACATTTTCCTTAGGTGGCACTTTTGATTGAGATGGGATCTTGCTTTGTGCTTTGAGCTCACTCACATCACTTGCCAATTGACCTATTTGCTTCAACATGATCACCATAGTCTCTCTCATTTGTTGCATTCCCTCTGAATAGTGTGAAGATTGCCTTGGGTAGTTATTCGGCCTTATAGAAATACTGAATAAGCCATTGTTCAGGGATTTGATGATTTGGACAACTTGAGCACAATCTCTTGAAACGTTCCCCAAACTCGTACATAGTCTCGCCTTGGGATTGCTTAATTCCACTTATCTCCTTTCGAATGCTTGATGCTTTATGAGCAGGAAAGAATATTTCCAAAAACAACTTCTTAAGGCTCATCCAAGAAGTGATTGAACCACTAGGCATGTAGTACAACCAATCCTTTGCACGATCCATAAGGGTAAAAGGAAAAGTTCTAAGTTTGAATTGCTCCTCAGAGATACCTTGTGTCTTCAGGGATGAACAAACAATTTGAAAATCTGTGAGATGTCGATGTGGATCTTCTCCAGGCATACCATGAAATTTCGGCAATAATTGAATGAATCCAGACTTGATCTCCAAATTTTCCTCATTGGTTAAATACTGAATTGCTAAGCGCTGTGTAGTCACATTTGGGCAGCAAGTTCCCTCAAAGTCCTATTGTTGTTTTCTTCGGCCATGTTTTCTCTTGGGGGTTGTGGTTCCAAAGTTGAAGACGAAGTGGTGGAACGTGGAGAGCTAGCTTAGAAGTTGGTGATGACGAATCGCCTCCTTGCTCTCTAGGCAAATTCTCCTTCCTTAATGCGAAGAGTGTAAGTTCAGGCTCAGAATTGAATACTAAGTCTTTAGTACCACTACTCCTAGAAAGAACTTAAACAAAAATTCAACAATATCAAGTAACTAAGAAAAATAAAAATAAAAATAAACAAAACGAAAAAGAAAATGAACGAAAAATAAAATGATAAAGGTAAGGAATTCTTAGGTAGTAATTCGTCTTCAATCTTTTGGTGCTTCCTTCCTTCCCCGGCAACGGCGCCAAAATTGTGATCGGTCGTTGAACAAACCACAAGATAAATCCCCACAAAACAATAACTACTAGCTAGGGCAAGTAGGGGTCGAATCCACAGAGAAGGTAGGAGCAAATCAAAGGCAAATCGTACAAAAGAAAATCTTACGAAAAAGGGATTTTTAGGATTTTTCAAAATAGATTAATTAAACTAGAAAACAATTAAAAGAAATTTAAACTTAAAATCTAGAAAAGAGTTTGAGAAAAACAGTGAATAAAAACATACTTCTTCTCCTTAGGCAACTATTTTGATCAAGTGAATCATGGATCATAAACACTAAACATAAATTTGATTTAAATTGCCAATCAATTAAGCATCATAAATTACTCCAAAGCAGTATATATCCTGAGACGTAGGCTTCAACTTTCCTTAGAACAAAATAAACCTCTTATCTTAAACAACTCCATTTGAATAATTGGTATAGGACAGGAATACTCGACCCTCCAACATGCTAAGCAGAATTAACTTGCTACAAGCTAAATTAATCTCTATTGTTCCTAATCAAGCATCACCCTGTGAAGAATCATAGGGCAAGAATTAAGATTTACTTTTCCACATTCATGATAAATCAATACCAAACTTGCCTACATCAATTTCCATCTCAGCGTAAAGATTTCAACAAGGTTTGATATCCCAATGAATATAGAACATCTAGTTCAATTGTCACTTGTGACCAACATCGACTTAACTTAAGCCAACTTGTATCTAACTATAGCAATCATACTATCAAGATAAGTTGCGCACACAAATCAATCAAGATATGAACACATAAGATGAAGTACAGAGATATGAAACATATTCAAACGGAAAAATCAAATTATTAAGAACAAAAGTCTCACCATAGATTCATTGATCAAAAATACCTAAGGAAAAGAAGTATAAAGGGTTTAGCTACTCATGGATTGAGAACAGTCCATGAGAGACTTACAAAATAGAGGTAGGCGGCTGCCTCCTTCTCCTTATCGCAAAACCTAAAGAAAAGATGCGGAATGTGTTCTGGTGTAAGTGTACCTAGGGTTCTATGATAAGAGGGTATATATAGGGGACGGCCTAGGGTAGATTTTAGAGTTTGAGATGGCTAAAACAAACCCTAAGGACGTGCTGGGCTGTTTTCCAAGTCTTCATGTTAACCCAAATAAGAATTTGGGTTCAATTTGATCAATCCCGTAAGAAAGGCCCAGGACAGTTTCTGTCCGCTGACTTTAGGGGCATTTGCTTCCACGAAAACGTTCGAACTGTGCTTCGACCAAAACATGAAAGTTGTAGCTCTCGGAGTTAGCTTTCCAACGCCTAATCATACGCCTTAAACGAAGCTCTGGATCAAAAGTTATGCCTGAGTTACAGAACTGTCGCCAAATCTGGAAAGTATTGAAGTAGCTTCAAGAGGAAGTGACATGGTTTGCCGCTTGTGGTGGCTGGGTTGTGGTTGTCCCGACTCTGGCTGGGCGCTCACATGGATGTTGTGATCACCCATGTGTTATGTCTGATCACCCAGGTGCTCCAGTGCTTGGTTCGACACCTAGACATGTCTTCTTGCCTTGAACTCATCTTTACTTCTTTGCCTTGAAAATGCTAAGCAATCAACTTTATAACTTCAATAAGCATAAAATTGACTCTTCAAGCTCTTCAATCACGAACATGATAGCTCCATTCGTGATCCAAAATGTCCTTGGAAAATATTTGTGTCATAAATCATCCAAAAAGATACAAAATTGATGATTTTGCATTTTTCTTCTCTTCAACACCTATAAACACAAATATACCAAATATAAGGCATAATCAAGCATAAAATACCCGAAAAGTATAGGAAAATGACCATAAAAAGATGCATAATTTTGGTCTGATCATATTTCCCCCACATTTAAGCTTTGCTAGTCCCTAGCAAACTAGTGTTAATCCTAAGAAAACAAAAAAGGGTTAGTGTTAAACTAAACAAATTATTTGTTCCACTTTCATAGGTGTACGACGGCACTTAGCTTGTGACGCAAGCCTTTAAACCAGTTGTATGTCTACATTGAAGGAGTTATAGTCTCCTGAGGGTTTACTTAACAAGAACGATACCCACAAATATTATGTAAATATTGACTAGAAACATTAAACTTTAGAAAACAGAGTACTTCTAACAAATTAAGAACTTAATATACATTTTCTAATCAAATGCAATATAAGTTAATAAAAATACAAAGACCATAAGATTCAAATCAACTATTGCATAAAACCACTCCAATCAATAATGTAAGTTCTAAGATTAACATACCTTGGATGAATTTGACAAGGAAAACTTACCATAAGCTTGTATTTAAATCTATTTCCAAGAGAAAGCAATATCATGGATATTAATCAAAGATTAGAATGGGTTTAAAACGGATGGCTTATTTTTAAGAAAGCAAGGTTAGTAACCTTAGAAGTGTTCATGATTTAAGGGTTACTAACGCCCTTTTTCTTTTGAGATTACTAACACTCATTTTTTTCAAAGCGGTACAATATTTCCGCATTCCATGCCTCTTATCCTCTTTCTAAAGGTTATTAACTCCTTTTGTTAAAGGAATGAGTGACAACAATGGATTAATTATTATATTTTTTATTTTTTTTAAGAAGAAAATATCTCTTCTCCTCTTAACATGAAAATACTTCTTTTTAAAAGATTTTAGGTACCCTTCATACCCCCACACTTTGTATTTGACATGTCCATGACATACTTCTATAAATGTACACAAGATTCAACACAAGTTCTAGAAGTAATGCACTTGCCAAACCATTTTTGGGTATGAAAAACCTTATCAATTGCACTTCTCAATCAAAGATGAAATCATACATAAGAAAATTTGAAAAATATTTTCAATGTATTCAAACCAAATTAGTATTACACAATACTCATGGAAATTAAATCAAAACTTATTAGAAATACAAAATCAATTTCATTTTTCTTCGAAAATTTTGAAAAATTTATCTCTAGTCAATAAGATGAAGAAGAAAAATAGGATCTTTCAAATAGACTAATTCCTCCCCCCACACCTAAAAGACACATTGTCCTCAATGTGTGTTGTGCTTGTATTTTGACAAAAAATTCAATTTTTAAAGTGATCATTGAAGTTTTTGGAAAAATAATTGCAAAATGACAATTTGGCTTATAAAGAAGAACCCAAATTTCTAGACAAATCAAATAATCACTCACTAGCAACCAATAAACACAATAAGTGGGGCAATTAATTGAACACATGTAAGGGTTAATTCACAAAGAAAGCAGAAGTGCAATCTTAGCAATTTAATCCAAACATAGTAGCAATCATAGCATCCAAACACATAAGTCTTACATAAGATCCAAAGTAAGCATAAGACAAATACAAATTAAAAATGCATGCAATGTCATGTTAAAATGCAAAACATGAAATAAAAATGCACAACACATAGCATCATAAGGATAAGAATCATCGGCCTCTCCTTGGTCTTCTTTGGCCCATGTAGTCACGCATGGTCTCCTCCATTTGCTCCATGTAACTTCTCATCTCACTTCTATGTTGTCTCATTTCTCGAACCATAAGTTGTTGGAATTGTCTAATAGGAAGTTCTTGGAAATTTTCTTCATCAACTTCCAAAGGTGGTTGTCCTTCCACATGTGGTTGCTCAAATCCTTGCTCATAAGTCCTACGATGAACATTGTACCAATGTGTACTATTGGCAAAGACATACCTCTTTAAACCCAAATGACTTAAGCAACTTACATTGATGACATTACCTCCATTGTTGAAGCGTATCTCACCATCGACTTCAACTCCTTCATTAACCAAAATCTTACTAATCATCAATGGAAAAACAAAGGTCTTATCATCATAGGGGGAATTGACAACTTCCCACATCCTTGAGAGTAACAACTTAGCCATTGGTATTCCATTACAACGACCTAATCCATGGCAAAGCTTATCCACAACATAGAAGTCTTCAATGCGAAGTTTATGCTTGTTACTACTCCTAGGAATGACATGACATTATGATGTAGCAAATAACACACAAGTCTATCCCTTGGTTCCATATACTTAACCTTCACTTCCCTATTACCTTGGTTGTCCATACCAAGAGGAATATCAAATTTTCTTAAAGCACCATCCCTTTTCCATGTGCTCTGGGTGGCGGTTCTTTGCTCTCCATCAACATAAGTGAAGTAAAACATACTACCTTCATTATTCAATCCAAGCAATCGACACAAATATTCTTCATCAACCACAATGTTCTTAACTTTGACCATTGTTGTGATGGTGTACTCATAACCTTCACTATCCTTGTCCATATTTGCATAGAATTGCTTCACCAAATTGGGATAATAGTATCCATCCACTTGAAGAAGTGATTCCTAACCTCTATTGACAAACAAGGGACCAACTCCAAGTTCTTGATCAATGTTCGTTGGAATTACTTTCTCTATGATGAAAGAGTTGCTATACCTTGCTTCATACCACTCTTGACAATCATTATCAATAAAAATTGGGGGCGCCACATTAAGGAATGGTTGAGCAACATTGATCGGTCGTTGAACAAATCACAAAATAAATCCCCACAAACCAATAACTACTAGCTAGGGCAAGTAGGGGTCGAATCCACAGAGAAGGTAGGAGCAAATCAAAGGCAAATCGTACAAAAGAAAATCTTACCAAAGGGGATTTTTATGGGTTTTCAAAATAGGTAAACTAAATTAGAAAACGATTATATAAATCTAAACTAATGACTAAGAAAACAATTTAAGAGAAACAATTAATTAAAAGCATACTTCTTCTCCTTTAGGCAATTATTTTGATCATGTAAATCATGGATCATAGACACAAAGCATAAATTTGACTTAAATTGCAATCAATTAAAAATCATAAATCATCCCAAATCGGTATATAGCTTAAGACGTAGACATCAACTTTCATTGAAACAAAGTAATCCTCTTAATATCTTAAACAACTCCATTTGAATAATTGGTATAGGAACAGACGTGATGCTAATTCCAACATGCTAAGAAAATTAACCCGCATCTCGCTGACAATTAACCTCGAATGTTATAATCTATGGTTTCAGCCCTTCATATAACAAGCATTAAGTTTTATTAATCCACATGCATGATAAATCAATACCAAACTTGCCTACGTCAATTTCCATCTCGGCCTAAATATTTCAACAAGGTTTGATATCCCATTGAACCTACGACTCCTAGAATTACAATTGTTACTTGGACCAACTTTAACTTGACTCAAGCTACTTGAATCTAACAATAGTATTCATAATATCAAAACAAGTAGTACTCCAAATCAATCAAAATATGAACACATAAGATGAAGCACAAAGATAAGAAACATATTCAAACAGAAAAATCAAATTATTAAGAACAAAAGTCTCACCATAAATTTATTGATCAAAAATACCTAAGGAAAAGAAGTATAAATGTTTAACCTCTCATGGATTGGAGTTTCCAATCCATGAGAGATTGAAAACTTACAAACCCAAGAAGAAAAGAGGAGGAGGCGGCTGCCTCCTCTCCAAACCGCAAAACCTAGAGAAAAAGAGATAAAAGTTGTGTTGTAAGTTGTTCTAGGTGTTGGCTAGGGTTTTAGACTTAAGAGGGTATTTATAGAGGCTGGCTTAGGGTTAATTTAGAGCTAAACAAACCCTAAGGACGTGCTGGGCTGCTCTCCAAGTCTTCAAGCTAATCCAAATAAGATTTTGGGCTCAATTGGATCAATCCCGCAAAACAGGCCCAGAACAGTTTCTGTCCGCTGACTTCAGGGGCATTTTCGTCAATGAAAACGAACGAACTGGGCTTCAACCGAAATAAGAAAGTTGTAGATCTTGGAGTTAGCTTTCCAACGGCTACTCATTTGCCTCAAACGGAGCTCTGGATCAAAAGTTATGGCCAAAATACAGAAAGGTCGACAAATCTGGAAACTAATGGAGAAGCTTCAAGGAGAAGTGACGCATGGTGCGCGTGCATGGCTGGCCCCGACTCCCCCTGGGCGCCCATGTCAATGGCTTGTGCGCCCAGGGCGTTGGCCTCAGGCCCCATGTCGACAGTGCCCATGTGGGTGCTGGGTGGTGCTCCCGACTAGCGCTGGGCGCCCATGCGGCAAGCTTGGCGCCCCATGTGGTTTGCCTCGCGCCCCATGTGCTCCAGTGCTATGACGCCTCTTGACATGTCTTCTTGCCTTGAAATTCAACTTTGCTCCTTTGCTTCAAACTCTTGAAAATCAATCTTATGATGATAAAATTGTGTCTTCAAGCTCTTCAATCACGATCATATTGGCTCCATTCTTCATCCAAATTGTCCTTGGAAAATATTTGTGTGAATAATCATCAAAAAAGGCTCCAAAAAGGTACAAAAAATGGTGATTTTGCACTTTTCTTCTCTTTAGCACCTATAAACACAAATATACCAATTATAAGGCATAATCAGGCATAAAATACCCAAAAAGCATAGAAAAATGACCATAAAAAGATGCATAATTTTGGTCCGATCATATTGTCCTCCTCAATTGGTGCGGTTTGAGACGTTGATGCTCTTGTTCTCACTCTCCTTGACATTTTTTCGAACACTTGGTGGGCACTAGGTTACCTCTTGAAGATCCAATGTAGCACTTCCCAATGCTCTAAAATCCTTCAATCAAGTCCAAATTGATCTCTTATCTCCTCCTAATCACTTTAAAAAAAAATCCAAAGAAATCCACAACTTTCCCAAAACTTGAAAATTTGAAGAACTTGATGAATTTGATGGAAAAGGTGTTGGATAATCAAATGGGTAAGTGTTTTTGGGTGATAAAAAGATGAAAGAAATAAGTTGTAAGTGATGAAGTAGTGAAATTGAAAATCAAAGTGAGTGAATTTGAAAATTAAGGTAATAGAAGAGAAAATAAAATGGGATTTGGGTAGGAGATGGGTGTTGGGTGGTATTTATAGAGTGAGAATTTGGATGTGGCTGTTGAGAGTTGAGAGGTTCGGCTTGGGCACTTGGATGTTCGGCACTGCCCTGTCTCAGTGTTTAGCATCACTAATAAAAAGAAAATTCAAAAGAAAAGGATAGATGTTAGTTTTCTTGGGTTGCCTCCCAAATAGCGCCTTCATTTATTGTCTTTGGCTAGACTTCCTCGAGGGCTCTTATTTTCCATTTGCGAATGAACCTTGAGTGTGCTCCTTCAAAAGGTCCACGATGATGTTGAGAGTGTCACTCATGGCTTTTAAAAATTCAAGTATGGCTCCTTCGAATTTGAGTAACTTTTCTCGAGCTTCCTTCATATCCTTGTTGACATCCTCATGCGTGTTATTGGAAATTTCACCTCTTTCTCCAAGCTTTTCTTTGTCTTTCTTCTTTGTCCAACTTGGAGGTGCAATGGCTTGAGTCAAAGCTTCCAATGCCTCGTATGCGTCTTCTACAGTACGATCGAACAAGGGTATGTTGTTGATACTATCCACAAGAATTTGATCATCAACTCCTAAGCCTTGATAGAAGTAAGTAATCAAAATTTGATGTGGTATGCCATGTTGAGGACAATCGGCGCAAAGTTTCTTGAATCTCTCCCAAGCTAGGCAAAAATTTTCCTCTTTGCGTTGTCGAAAAGTTGCAATCTTTTGTCTCCCTTTGGAAAGTTGCTCTCTTGTCATGGTTGAAGATGCTTCACCTAACTCTTTCTTTACCCACTTTTGCACTACACAAACAAAATCATTAGTTTTCAAAGATAAATTAGATGAAATTCTAGGATGAATCACATCACCATCAAACTCCATCGTCAATGAACCAACGAAAACATCAATCTCGGTGTGACATGACCGTAGGAAAGGTCTTCCTAATAAGAGAGGGCATTGATCCTTTATAATTTCTCCTTCCATTTCCATAACAAAAATGTCAATAGGAAAAATTAAATGTTGCTCTTTAATAAAAATATTCTCTAGCACACCCTTAGGATGTATTAAAGATCCATCGGCCAATTGAAGAACAACATTAGTGTATTTTAAAGAACCAACATTTAAAGTTTGATAGAAAGAATAAGGCATAACACTTAAAAGATACTCCTAAGTCAAGCATAGCATTTTCAATGATAGTATTTCCAATTGAACAAGTAATTGAAAACATACTAGGATCCTTGCATTTTGGAGGTAAATGTTTTTGCAAAACAACAGAAACTGTTGCTCCAACATTCAACTTACCTTGCAACCTCTTCTTGTTTGTGCACAATTGCTTAAGAAACTTTGCATACCTTGGCACTTGTTGAATTGCATCAAGAAGTGGGATGTTGACCTCGACCTTGCGAAAAATATCCAAGATGTCTTGATCATCATCTTCTTTCGTTGATCTCTTCAATTTCGTTGGAAAAGGTTCCTTCTTTGAATCCGATTTGGACTTGACAATAGAAGTTTCCTTGGCTTCTCCATTATCCTTGACATATTCAAGAATAATGGGTTCATCATCTTCAATTTTAACTTCCTTCACTAGCACATGCAATACTTCTTCTTTCTTAATTGTCCTTTCATCCATTATAGGCTTAGTTGGATATGGTTCTTCCAACTCCTTTCCACTTCTCAAGGTAATAGCATTCACATTTTCCTTAGGTGGCACTTTTGATTGAGATGGGATCTTGCTTTGTGCTTTGAGCTCACTCACAACACTTGCCAATTGACCTATTTGCTTCAACATGATCACCATAGTCTCTCTCATTTATTGCATTCCCTCGGAATAGTGTGAAGATTGCCTTGGGTAGTTATTCGGCCTTGCTTGATAAGCACCTTGGTTCCCATAAGGATTATAGCTTCTTAGAAATGGCTCTTGCTTCCTTTGAAATCTCTCTTGCATTCCTAAAGCATTGACTTCTTCCACATCATCTTCGACCAAACTAGGGTACTTATCCGTTTGATGTCCTAATGAACAAATCCCAGAAACCCTTGGCACACTTGAAAAGTTCGCTTTGAACAAATCCGTGTGCAAAGCAATTTGTTGATTTGTCTCATCAATACGTTGCTCCAATGTAGAGGAATGGGTTGAGACTTCATTGATCCTTCTAATATTTCCATCTCTTTGTGCACAACTCTCGCGAGTACCAAATTGTTGTGTGTTTGCGGCCATGTTCTCGATCAAAGTCCAAGCGTTGGTGGGAGCCTTGTCGATGAAAGCCCCTCCACTTGCAGAGTCTAAGGAAGATTTGGATTTGATGATTTGGACAACTTGAGCACAATCTCTTGAAACGTTCCCAAAACTCGTACATAGTCTCGCCCTGGGATTGCTTAATTCCACTTATCTCCTTTCGCATGCTTGATGCCTTATGAGCAGGAAAGAATATTTCCAAAAACAACTTCTTAAGGCTCATCCAAGAAGTGATTGAACCACTAGGCATGTAGTACAACCAATCCTTTGCACGATCCATAAAGGTAAAAGGAAAAGTTCTAAGTTTGAATTGCTCCTCAGAGATACCTTGTGTCTTCATGGATGAACAAACAATTTGAAAATCTGTGAGATGTCGATGTGGATCTTCTCCAGGCATACCATGAAATTTTGGCAATAATTGAATGAATCTAGACTTGATCTCAAAATTTTCCTCATTGGTTGGATACTGAATTACTAAGCGCTGTGTAGTCACATTTGGGGCAGCAAGTTCCCTCAAAGTCCTATTGTGGTTTTCTTCGGCCATGTTTTCTCTTGGGGGTTGTGGTTCCAAAGTTGAAGAAGAATTGGTGGAACGTGGAGAGCTAGCTTAGAACTTGGTGATGACGAATCTCCTCCTTGCTCTCTAGGCAAATTCTCCTTCCTTAATGCGAAGAGTGTACGTTCAGGCTCAGAATTGAATACTAAGTCTTTAGTACCACTACTCCTTGTATTTGGCATACAACTCCTAAAAAGAACTTAAACGAAAAATTCAACAATATCAAGTAACTAAGAAAAATAAACAAAACGAAAAAGAAAATTAACGAAAAATAAAATGATAAAGGTAAGGAATTATTTGGTAGTAATTCGTCTTCAATCTTTTGGTGCTTCCTTCCTTCCTCGGCAACGGCGCCAAAATTCTGATCGGTCGTTGAACAAACCACAAGATAAATCCCCACAAATCTATAACTACTAGCTAGGGCAAGTAGGGGTCGAATCCACAGAGAAGGTAGGAGCAAATCAAAGACAAATCATACAAAAGAAAATCTTACCAAAAAGGGATTTTTAGGATTTTTCAAAATAGATTAATTAAACTAGAAAACAATTAAAAGAAATCTAAACTTAAAATCGAGAAAAGAGTTTGAGAAAAACAGTGAATAAAAACATACTTCTTCTCCTTTAGGCAACTATTTTGATCAAGTGAATCATGGATCATAGACACTAAACATAAATTTGACTTAAATTGCGAATCAATTAAGCATCATATATTACTCCAAAGTAGTATATATCCTAAGACGTAGGCTTCAACTTTCCTTAGATCAAAATAAATCTCTTAATATTTTAAACAACTCCATTCGAATAATTGGTATAGGAGAGGAATACTCGACCCTCCAACATGCTAAGAAGAATTAACTTGCTACAAGCTAAATTAATCTCTATTGTTCCTAATCAAGCATCACACTGTGAAGAATCATAGGACAAGCATTGAGATTTACTTTTCCACATGCATGATAAATCAATACCAAACTTGCCTACATCAATTTCCATCTCGGCCTAAAGATTTCAATAAGGTTTGATATCCCAATGAATCTAGAACATCTAGTTCAATTGTCACTTGTGACCAATATCGACTTAACTTAAGCCAACTTGTATCTAACCATAGCATTCATACTATCAAGATAAGTTGCGCACAGAAATCAATCAAGATATGAACACATAAGATGAAGTACAGAGATAAGAAACATATTCAAACGGAAAAATCAAATTATTAAGAACAAAAGTCTCACCATAGATTCATTGATCAAAAATACCTAAGGAAAAGAAGTATAAAGGGTTTAGCTACTCATTGATTGAGAACAATCCATGAGAGACTTACAAAATAGAGGTAGGCGGCTGCCTCCTTCTCCTTATCGCAAAACCTAAAGAAAAGATGTAGAATGTGTTGCGTTGTAAGTGTAGCTAGGGTTCTAGGATAAGAGGGTATATTTAGGGGACGGCCTAGGATAGATTTTAGAGTTTAAGATGGCTAAAACAAACCCTAAGGATGTGTTGGGCTGCTCTCCAAGTCTTCAAGTTAATCCAAATAAGAATTTGGGTTCAATTTGATGAATCCCGCAAGAAAGGTCAAGACAGTTTCTGTCCCCTGACTTCAGGGGCATTTTCTTCCATGAAAACATTCGTACTGGGCTTCAACCAAAACATGAAAGTTGTATGTCTCGGAGTTAGCTTTCCAACGCCTACTCATACGCCTTAAACGGAGCTCTGGATCAAAAGTTATGGCTGAAATACAGAACTGTCGCCAAATCTGGAAAGTTTTTAAGTAGCTTCAAGAGGAAGTGACATGGGTTGCTGCTTGTGGTGGCTGGGTTGTGGCTGTCCCGACTCTGGCTGGGCGTCCACATGGATGCTGTGATAACCCATGTGTTATGTCTGAGCACCCAGGTGCTCCAGTGCTTGGTTCGACACCTTGACATGTCTTCTTGCCTTGAACTCATCTTTGCTTCTTTGCCTTGAAAATGCTAAGCAATCAACTTTATAACTTTGATAAGCATAAGATTAACTCTTCAAGCTCTTCAATCACGAACATTATAGCTCCATTCTTGATCCAAAATGTCCTTGGAAAATATTTGTTTCATAAATCATCCAAAAAGGCTCCAAAAAGATACAAAATTGATGATTTTGCACTTTTCTTCTCTTTAACACCTATAAACACAAATATACCAAATATAAGGCATAATCAAGCATAAAATACCCAAAAAGTAAAGGAAAATGACCATAAAAAGATGCATAATTTTGGTCTGATCAACTTTTCCACTTTTCTTGTCTGCAAGACCTACGATCACAAATATTAACAAAATAAGACATAATCAAGCTCAATCACACATAAATCCTCCTAAAAACATATGAAAATGACCATAAAAATATGTCATATTTTGGTCTGATCAGCATTCTCTGCATAAGCAACAACAACAACGAACTCACCAATTTAAGCATAAACAATCAACCAAGAAATAGCAGAGAATCGGTCTCTAGATTTCAAAATCAGTGTTTTCCTTTCTGTCTCTAAAAGTCTCATAGCTTGTATTTTTCCTTTCTTGCGATTTGTAATTCTTCCTCTTTCTTCCAAATCCCACTTCTCAATTGTTTTTCCCACAAAAGAAAGAAATTTAATGAAGAAGATGGTAAGTATTTCTTGAGTTCGGATTCGATATTGCAGAGTCACCATTTTACTTAGCCATAGTTAGCTCTTCGGTTCACAAAAATATCTTTTAATTAAGAACCATGGCTAAACCGGGGTGACAAAGCCACTTGTCCTTAACTGAAAACAATGCAAAAGTTGCAAACGAGCTCGGATTGAGCCCAAACTTCACCAGTAGGGTTTGTATATGAACCAAAGACCATGGTAAAAATCTTGGCTTGGTTCGAGCCCTCCTTCATGGTGAACTAGGCTTCACACCCCAAACTGTCCTAAATGAAAAACGTGCATAAGTTTTTCATTCCAAGTTTGATTGAGATGAAACTTTGCCAAGGGACTTGGATTACCTCCACAAGACTATGGAAAAATTCTAAGTAAAACCGAGCCCTCCTTGGTGGTGAACTTGGTTTCTCTCCCTAAACTATCCTTAAATGAAAAACGTGCATAAGTTTTTCATTCTAAGTCCAATGAAGTTGATTTTCCACCAGTAGGCTTAGATTATTCCCATAAAACTATGGAAAAAAATTCTAAGTAAAACCAAACTCCCTATCATAGTGAAGTTGTTTTCACACCCCAAACTGTTCTTAAGTGAAAAGCATGCATAAGTTTTTGATCTTAAGTCCGTTTGAGATGAAACTTAGCCAAGATGGTCTACATGAACCAAGGACCATCATGGTCTAACCCCTTGTTGGAGCCACACCCCCTAGCTAGCTTAATTTCCTTGATTTGGCCTTTTTGTCCTTAAATGAACAAAATGCAAATTTGCCTCCCAGGGGAGTGCAACTAGCTGGGCGGCCTGACCATTGTGTTTAAGTGGTCATGTGTAAGGGATGTGAGAGATAAAATCCCACGCCTCCCTTAGTTCAGTGAGTGTTTCACTTGCTGATAAACTCTTGCTCTCTGCCTCCTCAGAGTAAGGGGTGAGGAGACTGCTTCTTGAGAATAGGACGGCCTTCCCTGGGTGTTGGGAAAGACTTAGACTTTTCTAATCCATGAAATATTTTCCATCTGCATGGTCAGATGGCATACAACTTCCTTTTCTACTATCTGCCTGACCCATCAGATAGCAGTATCAAAGGAAACTGCTCCCTTGAGGCCTATCACACCACTCCCCATAGACAAGGGCAGCATTCTAGGAGAAAATAATAATAATTATTCTAAAAATAATTATTATTTATTAATTAATAATTAATTTTGGCCTTTAGTCATTAATTACAAGATTTTCCTAATTCTATCAGAACTAGGGTGGTGCAGAAAATAAGTTTCTTCAGGATTTCTGATTAAATCTTGACCACACATCTCAATATATTTTATGCAAAGACCAATTTACTCTCAATTGTAAATTGAGGTATAAACAATAAGGTTATGCCCTTATTTGTCAAACACGTGTCACTCGTATAACTTTTCACACACCTCCACCTGCATGTTGCGTGGATCAGACCGTTAGTACAAATTGATGAATTAAGCTGATTTTGGAATGTTTTTGTCCAATTGACCAAATTAATAAATTTTGCCCCAAATTAGGTTGAATTCGTTAACGCTTTCTTTCAAACTGAGAATTTAGCCCAACTTTGAAAGAGAGGGGAAACGACTTATAGGTTATAGCATGCTTGATTGAGAATTTATATTCATTTCATGGGAGATTGCTTAGATATTATAATTTGTTAGATATAACATATTATATAGAACGAAATGATATGTTAAGTTACAAGTGGCAAGATTTGAATTTGTCATGTAACATGATCTCGATTGTTCATATTCATTTACTATGATATTTATTATGTCTACAAATAGTTGTGAACTTTTGACTAGAGGCCATTTCCATAATATATACATGTATTTCATATATATATATATATATTTGGTAAAATGTAATGAGAAAACGTATTCTGAAACAAAATACCCAAAGAATAGGGTTGTAATCTACAGCTTAGGCGTAACCCTAACAAACATGAAGAATACAATAAGGTGTAATCCATACAAACATAAAGAAAACAGTCAAATGTCTTTAAACTTTTATGGTCTACTCTCAACCACTTCACTTGGAGAATCCTTGGTTGAGGAGGAATCTTCGAATGCATCTGTCGCAACGTGCGGATCCAGCGTCCGAACCCTATTGCTGAACGACTTAAAAGAAAGAACTACGGAGTCGCCACTAATCTTTTTAAACCTAGGTGTGATTAGCAACCTATCATATTATTAAGCCTAATGTTAACCTAAGCTTGGCGAAGGTAACACTAAACCCAATAAACGACCTTCTAACCAGAGTCCTAAAGGTTCGGGAGTTAGGTACGTGTGGGGATGGATTAGCACTCCCACGACGCCTGTCACAAGACGACACTGACTAATCTAGACTTAACTGTGGGTTTCTATTTTTGGTTGCTTCTATTTTTAAATATTATCATGCCATTAAACTCTTTTATTAATCTTTAAAATCAAGCAAGAAAACAAGCAAAAATGAGTTTTGGATTTTGAAATAGGAATGTCGGGAACTTTCCCGTTTATTATTTGTTCTTTTTTTTTTGGGTTCCTCATGAAAGGATTTTTTAAAACTTACCATTAAAACGACTCTTGTTTTTGAAAAATGCTTTTTCACAGGATCTTTCCCTAAATTTAAAACTTTGAAAAACTGGATGGGATCTTTCACTAAATCTTAAACTAAAAGAGTGGATGGGATCTTTCCCTAAATTGAAAACTTTGAGATCTTTTTTATTTTTTCGAATTTTGAATTATTTCGGATTTTTGAAAATCTTCTCTTTTTTTTTCCTTGAAATACTCAATTTCTCCATTTTCAATTTTCTTTGGAAAACTACAAGAGAACAATTCTCAAGCACAAACTCCTTTTTTTTTTCAAAACTTCTTTTACACTTAACTACTATTTCTCTAATTACCTCTCTTACTCTGACTCTCAACTACCAATTTACTGATTAATCCATTCTTAATTATTAATTTACTGATTAGTCCTTTTTACTTCCTTTCTTAATTACTGATTACTACCTTTATTTCCTTAATCCTTCTACTCTTATTTTTAATTACTGATTGACTGATTACTTAATTAATCCTTTTACTTTACTTTTTGCTTCTTTTGCTTTCATTTTTAGCTTAATTATTGATTATCTCTTGAGGTATGGATGCATATGATGCATGAATTCCGGTTTAGCAAATGTTTTACCAAGTGGTTATACGAGAGGCATCATTTGGGCACCTTCCACTTGATTGGTAAGATCCCCAAATAAATGCCTAAAGTCTAGGAAATTCGGATTAAATGGACAACACTGTCAACTTTCAACCGATTATTCCATCATCGGAGTCCATTTACTTTTCTCAAATGAGCATGGCATCAACAATATTTAGCATGTCATGACATAATTAATAACGTAAAGAAGCATAAATATAGAGTAAACATGAATGGACATGAAACCTACTTAACCCCTAAGTTCAACATTTATTTAATTAATGAACCTATGTTAGATTAAAACAATTATGCTCTTAAGCCCAAAGTTCAAGGCCCGCAAACAAATTAACTCCATATATAGCCAAAGCTCAAACAAGTAATAAAATAATAAAACCCAAAGAGTAACTAAATATCAAGTCCAAGTCATCCAAAGATTAAAGAAGCCCAACAAAACAAAAAGATAAAGACCCAACTAAATAACTTAACAAGGCCCAAATTTCCTCTAAAAGTCTAAAGGCCCAACAGCAACTCTTAAGACCCAAACATAACTAAAAAACTAAAGGCTCAATAAAAATTTCTAAAGTCCATTCAAGTCTAAATTCCTATTTCCAAAGCTAATTACTAAAGGTGATTTCTATTTTATTTTCTGGTTTCTTCTCTCCTTTTTTTTTTATCTAATTTTTAGTTTCTAGGTAATTATTTAAGGACAGATCGTAGATATTCGTAAGGGTACTCAACCAAAGCTAAAGTTAATTTCTAGTCCAATTATTTCCCAAAAGTTGATTACTGAAATAAACTTGCTTCTTAAACTTCCTCAATCGTATATTTTCTAATTTCTTTAATATCTATATAACTTCTAATCATCTTTTATGTTTAGGTTCCAAAATTGATTTACTTAAACAACTTAAACAATTCGAAAAAAGCCCTCTTCTTTTTATTTCAATATATATATTACTAATAATCCTAAAGTGAATTTTAGCTACTGATATTTAACTCAAGATTATCCTAAGAGTCGGTTTACCCGGTTATCCCATCCTAATCTCCTGATTTAAAGGCCAATCTAGACTATGTCTAAAAAAAGCATAAAAGATACTGATGTGTCAAGGGCTTATCATGGACACGAAGAATACAATGGAGATCATGGAGGGGATGATCAAGGAGTGCAAGGAAGCATGGACAAGCTTAAAGGAGAGGATGGAATCGCAAGGATGCATGAGGATGCCAATTGAATCGCACCAAAGATGCCATTAGGTCATGGAGATGCCATTAAGATGCCATTTTGATCCTTTGAAGATGCCTTTAGGTCCGATGACGAGCAAGAGCTAAGAAGTTCAAAGATGCATTAACAAGCTTTGTTCGAACTCATCTTGAAGGCTTGAAGTCCATTGAAGATCAATTGGGAAGCATTGAAGTCGACATCATTAAGAATATTCCCAACGATTCCAAGCTTTGCACCTTAATTTAAATCGTTGAGCCCTAAAGCTTATATTGTGTAATTCGGCCATATGGGGCTTAGTTCTATCTTAGATTAGCTATTTAATTAGTTTAGAAGACATTGCGTTGGGCCTTATTTGACTAAGTCCAATCCTTGCTTAATTAAATTATTTTATTTATTTTTCCTAGTTGAACAGGGGCTAGGCAATTTCCTTGTTCTTTCCTTTATGTGTAAACCGCCTATGTAAGGAGGTTAAGGGGGGTATGCGTCGACTTGATGCCTATATAAAGGCACCCTCCCCCTATTGTAAACACAAGTCAAGCTATCAATAAAATTGAGAGGTTTATTCACCCATATCGATTATTTGGCTTCATTGTTCTAGTTTGAGCAAACTTAGTGTTCTTCAATCTTATAGAGTCCTAGCAAACAATTAGGTTGTGATTGTTTAATTGTTTGTGAATCTTGTGATCTTTGGTGTTCAATTGCAGGTCTAATTGAAGACTTAGGGCCGACGAGAGAAGAAATAAGCTTTGTGAAGATCATCGATTTTACTCATCAATGGGTGATAGTAGTTCAAGTCGACTTTGGTGGCTATTCAAAGAGTAGATTTGAATCTAATACAACTAGATTTGTATCAATTTGTAATCAGAGCATAGGTTGTCATCTTTAATCGGTAAATCTATCCTTCTATTCATCTATCATCAAGTTTTTCATCCATCTCATTCATCTTATTGAAAACTCAAAAAAATCAGAAACTTTGAAAAATCATAGCCGATTTATCTTAACTCCAATCGACTAGAAATTTCAGATTTGAGTTCCTTATAACTAGTAGTTATATCGAAAAATATCAAAAAAATTAAAAAAGATAAAAAAAACTTTCGACCAGAAACTTGTGATTGTTGTTCTGGATTCGTTTGAGCTCGGAAAGCTTTGAAATTTGAGATTTAGACTTCTTTTAGTGTGATATTTATGGGGAAAATATTGAAAAAAATAAAAAAAATATGTGGCGTTATCGATATTTTTCAGATTCTAGGGTTCTTGATTTGGGAAGTTGGGGATTATGGTTTTCTATTGTGCAATTGATTCAATTGGTTGCAATTAACCCTAATTGATTGTGTGATTTAGATTCTTGGGTTGCTTTTGCTGTGAATTGAGATTTAATTTGAAGAATTTCAGGTTGAAACCCTATTGGAGACAAGTGGTACAAAATTGGATCTAAGTGGTACTAGGGTTTTTAACTAATCAAATTGATTGCTTTGTGTTGGGATTTGGGATATTTTGATTGCGATTTGAAGGTTTCTTAGAGCAAAGATTGAATTGAGTTTAAGATCTGCATAAGTGGTTTGGTTTTGGTTTAAGATCACTTTCCTTTGATTCACAAAAAAATTTTGCTACTAATTGTTTGTTCCTCAAGTAGGTCACGAGAAGAAAGGAGTTTTCTAATGAGTTGCTCTTATTAGGCCTATTGAAGCTAGTAAAAGGCATAATCTTGTGAGATCATTAAGAGAGTAGTGGACCGCCAATCCATAGGTTGAGTGCAAACACGAGAGCACAATCAAGGTACACACGCACACACACTTGTGAGGAATTTTTACTACTAATCTTTGTTCTTTTGTAGGTACCATGAAGGGTCAACAAGGAGAAGAAAATCAAGCCGATTTGGCTACTATGTTGCAAGCTCTAACGCAACGCATGGATGCACTATCCAATGATGCCCAACAAATCAAAGATGGACAAAATCAACAAGCTCAACAAAGAGCCAATGCCGCAAACAACAATGAAAGGGCACAACCTCCACCACCAAGACAAGTTGTCCCTAGAATAGATCCTATGGAGAGATTGAGGAAACAAGAGCTTGGGGGTCAAGCTTATAATGAGAATTTGAGGCCTAGGTGGGGAATTGAAAGAGAGGAGCCAAAAGACAACATCAAGTACAAAATCCCTAAATTCAATGGGAGAGGGTCACCGGCGGATTACTTGCAGTGGGAATAAAAATTGGACATGTACTTTGATTACTATCCCCATGGCGAATCTAAGAAGGTTCAAATTGCTACCCTTGAGTTTTCGGAGAATGCTTTGAATTGGTGGAACCAATTGGTACAATCAAGGAGAAGAAATTTGGTTGGAATTAAAAAGTCTTATGAGGAAGAGATTTGTTCCAAGTTTCTATGTCAACTCTCTTTATCAAAGCTTGCAATCTTTGAGGCAAGGAACAAAGAGTGTTGATGAATACTACTCGGAGATGATGTTGTTGATGTCTAGGGCCGAGGTTGATGAAGCTACACAAGCCACCATGGCTTTTTTTGGCGGCATTAAATAGAGAAATTCATGACATAGTGGAGATGCAACAACACTATGATGTTGAGGAATTGCTTCAACATGCTTTGAAGGCCAAGAGTCAAGTTAAAACGAATGGCGCTAAGAAGAGCGTTGCATCATCATCAAGCTCATGGAAAACTCCAATTAAGAAAGATGAGAAATCATTTAACAAGGAGAAGGAGGTGGCGCAAAAGGGAGTAAGCCCTAAATCCGATTCTAAGTCTTCATCAAGTTCTTCCTCTAAGAATTATCTTAAGTGTTTTAAGTGTCAAGGAATTGGTCATTATGCTAAGGATTGCGTTAACAATAAGGTTATGTACCTTAATGAGCATGATGAGGTTGTGAGTGAAGATGAAGAATTTGCCCTAGGATCTAGTGGTGATGGAGATGATGAAAGGGGATTTGCACATGATGATGACGATGATGATGATAGTGCTACACCGGCACTCTTGAACTTATTTGCAAGAAGAACTTTAAGTGCCTACGTTAAAGGAGATGTACACAATCAAAGGGAGAATTTGTTTCATACTAGGATGTATGCGAGTGGAAAGCCTAGTAGTGTGATCATTGATAGAGGAAGTTGTACAAACATAGCTAGTGTGTACTTAGTGAAGGAGTTAGCGTTACCTACTACCAAACACCCTAAGCCTTATAGTTTAGGATGGTTCAATGATAGAGAGGAGATTAAGGTTAACAAACAAGTTTTAGTTTCTCTTTCTTTGGGCAGGTACAATGATGAGATGTTATGTGACGTGCTTCCAATGCAAGCATGCCATGTCTTACTTGGTCGACCATGGCAATATGACAACAAGGTCCATCATGATGGTGAGACAAATAAGTATTCTTTTGTTTGTGGTAAGCATCCTATTACTTTGATTTCTTTATCCCCTCAAGAAGCTTTAAAAGATCAATTGAAATTGAAAGAGGATTTTGCTAAATTGGAATCAGAATATAAGATTCAAGAAAAGGCTAAGAATGTTAGTTCTAGTGTGAATTGCGTTGAGAACAAATCTGTTTTGGTTGATTATAGCATTGAAAATAGGACTGTTTTGGGTGAAAAGGAAGATACTTCTATGAAAGTTGTTAATGAGTGTATGTTAGCTACTAAGAGTGAGATTAAAGATGCTTTGAATGATAATTCTGTTTTGATCTTGCTTTTGCTTAAAAATACACTTGTGAGCACTAACAACTTGGAAAGAGAACTTCCAAGCAATATTGTGTCTCTTTTGAGTGATTTTGTAAGAATTGGAGTTGTTTTGATGCAAGGAGAGAAGCCTGTAGCTTACTATTGTGAGAAGTTGAATGGGGCTGCATTAAACTATCCAATTTATGTGAAGTTTGTAGTGAGATGGCAACACTACTTGTGGCCTAAAGTGCACTACAAGAAGGTTGACAAGAATGGTGAGTTACCTATCCTTACCTTGCCAAATTATAAGGAGAATGTCGTAGCCGATGCTTTATCAAAGGAGGTATGTCTTACTTTCCATGCTTGATTATAAGTTTCTTGGATTTGAGTTTATTAAGGAATTGTATGCTAGTTATGTTTACTTTGGGGAAATCTTTAAAGCATGTGAAAATTCTGGATTTGGAAAGTATTATAAGCATGATGGATTTTTGTTTAAAGAATCTAGATTGTGTGTGTCTTCTTGCTCTTTGCGTTATGTGCTTGTGAGGGAATCGCATGAAGGGGGTTTAATGGGTCACTTTGGAGTTGATAGAACATATGAGATATTGCATGAACACTTCTTTTGGCCAAAGATGCGATATGATGTAGGAAAGTTTGTTGCTAGTTGCATTCTATGTTTGCAAGCTAAACCTACATCTAAGCCTCATGGATTGTATACTCCTTTGCCTATTCCTAATGAACCATGGACTCATATTGTGTTAGGATTACCTCGTTCTAAGAGAGGTAAAGATTCTATCTTTGTGGTTGTTGATAGGTTTTCTAAGATGGCACACTTCATTGCATGCGCTAAAACGGATGATGCCATTAATGTAGCTAATTTGTTCTTTAAAGAGATTGTTAGACTACATGGAATGCCTAAGATGATTGTCAGCGATAGAGATGTTGAGTTCTTAAGTCACTTTTGGAGAACTTTGTGGGCTAGGTTAGGTACTAAGTTGTTATTCTCAACTACTTGTCATCCTCAAACTGATGGCCAAACTGAAGTAGTTAATAGGACTTTGTCTACCTTGCTTAGGGCATTAATTAAGAAGAACTTAAGAACTTGGGAGGATTGTCTACCTCATGTTGAATTTGCATACAATAGAAGAATACATAACACTACTGGATATTCACCTTTTGAAACTGTGTATGGCTTTGATCCTTTAACCCCATTGGATTTGTTAAGTTTACCTTTGAGTGTGCAAGTCGACATGGATGGAGAAAGAAAGGCCGATTTTGTTAAGGATCTTCATGCTAAGGTTAGAGCTCAAATTGAGAAGAAAACACAACACTACATGAAGGTTGCTAACAAGAGGCGCAAAGAGATCATCTTTGAACCTGGAGATTGGGTTTGGTTGCATCTAAGGAATGAGAGGTTTCTTGAAAAGAGAAAGTCTAAGCTCTTACCTCGCGAAGATGGTCCATTCCAAGTCTTGGAGAGGATCAACAAAAATGCCTACAAGCTAGATCTTCCTAGTGAATATGGCAATGTAAGTGCTACTTTTAATGTTTCAGACTTATCCTTGTTTGATAGTGATGCAGATTTGAGGACAAATCCTTTTCAAGGGAGAGGGGATGATGCGCCAAGGGTTTATCATGGACATGAAGAACACAATGGAGATCATGTAGGGGATGATCAAGGAGTGCAAGGAAGCATGGACAAGCTTAAAGGAGAGGATGGAATCGCAAGGATGCATGAAGATGCCGATGGAATCGCACCAAAGATGCCATTAGGTCATGGAGATGCCATTAAGATGCCATTTGATCCTTTGAAGATGCCTTTAGGTCCGATGACAAGAGCAATAGCTAAGAAGTTCAAAGATGCATTAACAAGCTTTGTTCGAACTCATCTTGAAGGCTTGAAATCCATTGAAGATCAATTGGGAAGCATTGAAGTCGACATCATTAAGAATATTCCCAACGATTCCAAGCTTTGCACCTTACTTGAAATAATTGAGCCCTAAAGCTTATATTGTGTAATTCGGCCATACGGGCCTTAGTTCTATCTTAGATTAGCTATTTAATTAGTTTAGAAGACATTGGGTTGGGCCTTGTTTGACTAAGTCTAATCATTGCTTAATTAATTTATGTTATTTATTTTTCCTAGTTGAACAAGGGCTAGGCAATTTCCTTGTTCTTTCCTTTATGTGTAAACCGCCTATGTAAAGAAGGGGGGTATGCGTCGACTTGATGCCTATATAAAGGCAACATCCCCCTCTTGTAAACACAAGTCAAGTTATTAATAAAATTGAGAGGTTTATTCACCCATATCGATTATTTGGCTTCATTGTTCTAGTTTGAGCAAACTTAGGGTTCTTCAATCTTGTAGAGTCCTAGCAAACAATTAAGTTGTGATTGCTTAATTGTTTGTGAATCTTGTGATCTTAGGTGTTCAATTGTAGGTCTAATTGAAGACTTAGGACCGACGAGAGAAGAAGTAAGCTTTGTGAAGATCATCGATTTTACTCATCGAGGGGTGATAGTAGTTCAAGTCGACTTTTGATCGAGCTAAAATTATGCATGTTTTTATAGCTATTTTTATATACTTTTTGCCACTTTTATATGTGTTCTTACCCTATTTTGCAAGTATTTGTGTTTTTAGGTCTTGAAGACAAGAAAAGTAAAAACTTATTGTTTTTCACTCTTTTTGGAGCTATTTTAGTGAGTTTTTACTCAACTATGGATTTGAAAATTCGAAGTTCGTGTTTTGAATATTTCTTGAAGATATTTTGAAGATTTCAAGACAATTGAAGAATTAATTCAAGAAGTAAGAATTGAAGATTTGGAGTTTATTTGCAAAGGATTGAAGTCAAGCCCATAAGAAGCCCGGAAGTTAATGATTTTTGGATAATTTATATGGGATTATACTCAGCCCATATAAGTCATCAATTGGAGTTAAAATCCCAATTTGTGGACTTAATATCCAAAGGAATATCCAAATCCCGTAATTTCCCGTAACTAGTCCTATTTGGAGAAGGATTCAGCGTAGTCTTGGTAGAAAAGTCATAACTTTCTGCTCAGATGTCCGTTTTGAGCCCATGAGTAGCCGTTGGAAAGCTGATTCCGAGATCTACAACTTTCTTTTGAAGTCTAAAGCCCAATTCTGCCATCTTCAAGCCTGAATCTGCCGTTGAAGTTTCTGCAGAAATCCAGAAAATTCTAGAATCCTATTTTGACTTGGATTCTACTCTAGGAAGACATCTAATCCAACTTGGAGACCAAGTCAGCCCCTAGAACCGTCCAACCCTTTTCCTGAGTGTAGTTGGAGTCTTTAGGTTATTCCTCCACTATAAATAGCCACCTCCTGTATCACAAATCATACTTACACTTACACTTACACTTACAAATCTCTCATATAGTTTTATTCTCTTTTTCTACCTTTCTTTAGTTTAGGTTTTTCTCTAGTTTTAGAAGGGGAAGTCGACACCCTCTCTAACCATAGAGGGGTGCGACATTAACCCTAGGTTTTCAAGGAGGAGAAATCGTTCCTCCCTAGTCCTGTAGTATTCTTATGCCTCTCATGGATTTTCCTTAGTCCATGAGTAGCTAAATCTTTAATACTTCTGATCCTTTGGTGAATTCAATCAATTGATTATAGTGAGATCTCTATACTTATAATTTTGTGTTAAGTTCTTGATAGATAGTAGGCAAAACCCTGTTTTATTTTATGATCTTGAATCTCTCTGACTTAAGTGGCCACTAACGATGTGATTGGATAGATCTATTGCTAGTCAAATAAGGATTAAACCCCGAGTTTGATTTATGGTAGCATATCAGGTTTTTTTAATCGCTGCCTGATGGGCGTTTGTCTATCGGAGGGCGAGAAATTTCTCTTCGTATGGTTCTACTTGAAGGCATGTGTGTAAAATTAATTATTCTTAATGCTTTGTTCTCAAGCAATCTTTAAGCCCTAAAAAAGTAATCGATTGCTGAAGGAATAAAAGGGATAACTGCAGCTTTAACCGGCCTCTTATCTAATATACATGTTGGGAAACCTATACCAGTTGTCAGTCAAGAATAAGATGCTTGATTCACCTTTTAAATCAATGATCTATAGTTAATCTGATTGAATTATACCATCGGAGAAGAAGTATGCTTTATAATTATTGTTTGCTTTATAATTTGCCATAGATTTAGATCTAGATTTAATTTGTTTTGCTTTGTTTTTAGTTTAATTGCTTTCTTTATAATTGATCTTTTGGAAAAGATATATTCTTTGGAAAAAAGACCTTCACAATTATAACCCTTCTCTGTGGGATTCGACCCCTACTTGCCCTAGCTAGTTTAGTTAGTTTTTGTGGGGATTATTTTTATGATTGCTAACGACCGATCAACTTTGATGGCTATTCAAAGGGTAGATTTGAATCTAACACAACTAGATTCGTATCAGATACGAATTAAGGATATAATTAAAAGCATGGAAAAACAAACAGTAAATCTAAGGCAACATGAGATCTGGACCTATTCGACTAAGTTAACAAATATAATACTTAAACTTAAAATATATCACAAAAGTCTAGCATAGTATAAATACCAACAACAAAACAAAAAAAATTAAAACTTTTATAACCTTTTCTCTCACCTCTCCCAACCTGTATCACCGGAAATTGCTCCGCCTACCGGACCACCTTGCTCAACCATCGCTGGAGCTCTGATGACTTCAGATGGTCACCGAATCTTGTGGGAATGCTCTCCTCTGTCTCCTGAGTCTAGCACCGGTGCTAGTTTTCTTCAAATCTCACTGGAACCCTCTAGATCTGAGCTTTGCCGAACCAACTTTAAGCCTTTAGATCCGAAATTCCCGCCGTCCGATAGCTCTAATCTTCAGGTATGTTGTTTTCTTCCTTCTACTCTTCCTTTTGCCGGAAAAAATTTTGAGAGACAAGACTTGGATATAAAATTGATCTGGATTTGAAAAAAGCTAATATTTTTTGCTCTTTTTTTGGCTGAAAGGGTTGGAATTAAGAGGAAAAACCGAAAGGTGAAGGATGAAGGAAAACTAAACAAGAAAAAGGGGAGCCTGTAAAGGTAAAAGAACTAAACTTTTCTCTTTTTTTTTGTGTTTTTTTTGTTGCTGTAGAACTATGAATGGAAAATGAAACTCTTTTTTTGGTGTTTTCTGATTACCGGAGAAATGAAAACTAAAAACTAGGGTTTATGTGCTCTCTTTTTTTTGGGATCCGTGTTCCTGGGTTTTAGCTACTGTTGGTCTATATATATGCCTGAGCTTTCTAATGGTTGAGTGGTTTTAGGGCTTAGCTAGCTTTTCGCATGCTTTTTGTTGGTTGAAAATGGGGTGATGTGGCCTTTGTAAAAGGGATTCACATGTGTGTGCCTTAGTTTAGTATTTACTACCTCTTCCTGTATGCTTGAAAGACTCTGATTTGCTTGGCACACTACATCAGACGGATGTGATTTATTTTCACTCTTGTTGATGTCTCTTGTACCTTCACGCATTTGATATGTTGTGGCTGATAATGCACCTGTGCTTTGAATGCTTTGTATCCCAATTTGATGGTTGTAAGTGCATTAAAAGTCCATGTTCTTCTACTTGCACCTGTATCTAATGATTCTGTATGGTTCTGGTGATGACACTATGGCAGCTGGCCTGGCTTTGTGTCTTGTCCTTGTGTGCCGAAATGGCAAAATCTGGTTGGCCTATGATTCTGCCATGGTGACTTGGTTTTTCCTTCTCCTGATTGGTTTGCTGCTTGTGTCTGTCTTGTGCTGGAGTGTGCATGCTTGTGGATGTCGCACTGTGACATTGCAATTATCTGCTGTTTCATTGCTCCATAGTACTCATGTGTGATCATCCTATGCATTCCTGATCTTGTGTTTCTTGGACTTGGTATTTGAAATTAATGGTGATTGCTCAAGTCCCTATTTAGCTAATGTGCCCTTGTGCTGCAGCAGATTATTCTTAGAGACCATATTCTGTATTTTGTGAACTTGGTCGACAAGTTTTGTTAAACCTGCACTAATCCTCTCTTTGTTGTTCTCTACTTGTGTTTAATTGCTGCAAATCCTCCTGCTTTGTTCCCTCACTGTTGATGTGGCGCTGATGTGGTGAGGGGGACCATCCAAGCTTGGTCCCCCATGTCCAAAAAAAAAAGATAAGCTGCCCTCTCTTATTCTCCTTAAACAGCACATTAACCCTTGGTTTAGCTTTAATGGTGGCTGATTTGTGCTTTCAATCTCTGGTTTGCAGGGAATTGAAGACCCAAGATTTGGTAAAAGGCAGATTAAGGGGACGAAAAAGGAGAAGCAAATCACATGATCCACCTTAGGTTTTATTTGGCATGTAATCTTCATGTATATTTTTCTGTAATAAAGGGCATGTAACTATATATATTTTTCTGTAATAAAGTTTTGTACTATTTATTTTCCAAAATGATTTCACAATGCCCATATCCAAAGGACCAGGCCCAAAAGAAATTCAATGGCTCAAATGAAAAAATGGGTTTCACCAGAACTAAGAGTTGGCCCAAATATAAACCTAATGTTGACCAACAAGAAACCTAAAGATTAAAAGTGAAATAAAAGATCCCAACAGAGAGGAGCCGATGGAATTCAAAAACCCACATGAAAGAGACAGATGAAACCCTAGTAGCAAAAAGGACCTAATGAAACAAAGAAACCTAAGAATTATTCTAAAGAAAGAAACTGAATGGGCTTTAAAGGATGAACTAAGTAAGTGAAAGAGCTTAGCAAAGGTTTAGGCCTAATTTAAATTGAAGAAAGGATTGAATAACTAAAATGGGAACCTAGCCAAAATAACGTGTCTACAGCTGCCCCTCTTTGTGCGTTTGCTAGTTATCGAGGAATGCGCAAAAGGGTTGCTTTGGGCATTTCTTTGGAACTAGTAAAAGCGCAAAGACGTAGACACCGTCCTTATTGTCTTTAGACTTTTCTTCAGGTCTCTCGAAACTTCATAGGAACTGTCTTCAAATCCTTCTTCGTGAACTGTCTTTAGATTCACTCTCAAATATCTTTCAAGAACTGTCTTCAGATCTATTTTCGTGAAGTGTCTTCTGATTCACTCTCAAATATCTTTCAGGAACTGTCTTCAGATCCATTTTTGTGAACTATCTTCAGATTCACTCTTAAATATCATTTAGGAACTGTCTTCAGAACCTATCTTTGTGAACTGTCTTCAGATTCACTCTCAAATATCTTTTAGGAGCTGTCTTTAGAACCTATCTTCGTGAACTGTCTTCAGATTCACTCTCAAATATCTTTTAGGAACTGTCTTCAGAACCTATCTTCGTGAACTGTCTTCAGATTCCTTTATGAGCAGTCTTCGTACTCATTCTCAAAATCTTTCAGGAACTGTCTTCAGATCCTTGGGCTACTCTCTTGAGTTATTTCTGAACATTCGCCTTCCATTTTATTTTAAATCTATCTTTTAAACTTGCCATAACTCTTTGCTAAATCGTTGAATACCATCTGAATAGGCACTTGAATCTTCTAAACTTTGTCCTAAGCCTAATTTCTCGGCAAGGTCTTCCTACAAAACCTTCAGAATATATTCTTGGATGGGAGTTATAATGCATGGTGATGTAATGAGAATGTATGCAAAATGCAATGCATAACGTGCAGATGCAAAAATGCAAAATGCTTTCTTTGATCTTTAAAGTATTTCTTTTGAGCCGACATCTTCCTCTTTTAAACCCTTATTTGCCCTCTTAGCTCAATTTCCTCTAATTTCGTGCCGCCACATCCCTATCAATCTTTTACCCTTATTCCTTTTGAATTCTTTTACCCCAAATGATGATCTATGTTTCTTTGTATCTTTTACTAATACCCCCTTTTTGAACAATTGAAAGCGACCAATCCCATGTCTTTTTTCTTTCTTTTTCTTAACAGATTTTAAAAAACCAATGTTTACTTATAAAAATGTAATGCAAAAAGAAAACAAATTTTGCTAAAAACTTCGAAATTTCATTAATAAAGAAATATGTACAACAGAAAGAGATAAACTTATATAACAAGGAATTTAATACATATATATATTAATAAAAACATGCTGAAGAGATAGAACCTCATGTCGATGAATACTCGAACGACGGTTTTGTGTTGTTTGCCGAAGGTTCTCCGAAATTGGTTTTGTTGTTGCCTTACCCAACTCAGTCTGGACCAGACCCTTACCCTTTTGACCTTAATAGATTTTCTTGAAGTGCCTTGCCCATAGGCTATGTCCTTCCATCTTCCACCTGAGCCGCCCTTTTCAGGTTTTCAACTCAAGTTCCTCCTTTTCCATCCTTCACTTGAGCCGTCCTTTGCGGGTTTTCAACTCAAGTGACCCCCAATGGATCCTAGCCGCCCTTTGCGGGTTTTCAACTTGGCCCCCTCCTTATTTATTTTTCTCTTTTTCCAACCTCTTTCTTTTTAGGCTGAGTTTTTTTTTTAGGCGTAATATTTCTTAACTACATCAGAATTGATGGGTCTAGTAAATTCTTCACCATCCATTTCCTGTAAAATTAATGCCCCACCAGAAAATGCTTTCTTTACGACAAATGGGCCTTCCCAATTTGGCGCCCATTTGCCCCTTGGTTCACGTTGTTCTGGTATGATCCTTTCAAATACCAAATCTCCTTCCTTGAACTCCCTCGGGCGTACTTTCTTGTTAAATGCCCGTTCCATCCTCTTTTGATACATTTGGCCATGACACAAAGCTGTTAACCTTTTCTCATCGACCAAATTGAGCTAATCGTATCTCTCTTGAGCCCATTTAGACTCTTCCAACTTAGTTTCTCGATATACCCGTGGGGAAGGTATTTCTACTTCAATTGGTACTACTGCCTCCATTCCATATACCAAAGAGTACGGAGTTGCCCCAGTTGAGGTTCTACCACAAGTCCGATAAGCATGAAGGGCAAAAGGAAGTTTCTCATGCCAATCCTTATATGTCTCAGTCATTTTCTCCACAATTTTCTTGATGTTCTTATTGGCTGCTTCTACTGCCCCATTCATCTTAGGTCTGTAAATGGTCGAGTTGCTATGCACAATTTTGAACTGTTTGCAAGTTTCTTCCACTAATCCTTGATTCAAGTTGGATACATTATCAATAATAATTCTTTCTGGCAACCCATACCGACAGATGGTCTATTTCTTAATAAAGTTGGTGACCACTGCTTGAGTGACACTTGCATAAGAAGCTGCCTCGATCCACTTTGTAAAGTAATCAATTGCAACCAATATGAATTTGTGCCCGTTTGAAGCCTTGGGGTTTGTCGAAACGTTCGGGTCCGGGGAACCCTACCGAAACGACTTTGGAAAAAGAGGAGTCGCCACTAATCTTTTTTTCTAAGGTGTGATTAGCCACCTAATGACCTCCTAAGCCTAGTTAAATCCAAAGCTCAGCATGGGACCCACTAAACTTAAAGTCCGGTCTTCCAACCTAAATCTAGGTTCGGGAATCTGTTACATTTGGGGAAGGATCTGCACCCCCAAATGCCCGTCAAATGACGGTAACTCTAATCTAAACTAAGATCTAATGGGTCAAAATAAAAACGGTTGCTTTTATCTTATTTTCGAATGATGCATGAATTGGTGAATTTTATTTTAATCAGTAAACATCAGTGTACTTGAAATTAACCCGAGACCCTTCCCACGCATTATGGGGATATCTCGGGAATAATTCAATCTCGGAGCGAGGACCAAAAATTCGTACCCGAGTACATTTATTTGGGGCCCACCCGTCATTGTAAAACAACTACTGTTTACTGATTCTTACTTAGCTAACTCTCATAAATGACAATTAAAGTGCATGAAAGATTAATCTTATTTACATGCATTAACACAAGTCTACCCAAACTCAACTCCATAAACCCTTCCCACGCATTATGGGGGTATTTATGGAATAAACCGGTCTATAAGTATCTTCCAGAAATTCGTACCCGAGTACATATATCCGAAAGGTCCTTCATCTCGGCAAAAGACGAATTTTAATGCATTTTTGAACATAGCAAGGTGATATATAACATGTATGACATGAATGCATATGATTCTACTTTATCCCTAGACTAATTACAAACTTATTACAAATTCCAAGGGGCTTAATTAGGCCGACAACTTAAAAAACAAATAACTTAAAAAAAACGAAAGCCTAAGGGTCAACTTTGGTCGAACTGGGGACATTTCTGCACATCAAATAGAAGATTAGCAAAGTTCACAAAACATTGAACATAAATAATGCAAATCATGGACTCAATTGTGCAATCACATTATGAACCTAAAAACAAGCTATTAAAACTAGAACCATTTTCTTGATTTAACTTAATCTAAAAGAATTAAGCCTTTAAATTTAACTTTTGATTCTTAAACTAAGATCAATTCAAATAGATCCACCAATCCCTCATTTAGTCAATTTTAATCAAAATAATTTGACCTTTTAATTCAAAGTTTAGGTTCTCCAAATTAAAATCAGCCCATAATGATATAACACTCATTTATCGAGCTAATTTTAATTTTAAAAAAATTCTAGCTTTAAATCCAAGATCTCATTTTTATAATTAAAATCAACTCAAGAAGTAATCAGGAATCCATCTTTGAATCAACTATAGTTTAAAAATTAAAACTTTATACTAAAGACTTGATTTTTTTTAGTTTAAATTAAATTCCAAGAAAATACAGTATCATATTCTAATTAATCTTGCTATAACAAATAAAAATCACACCTTTAATAAGGAAACTAGCAACTTAAACATCTTAGACACAAATCTTCACTAAAATGAACCATTAAAGCATAGGTAACAATCATAGACCTAATCCACCATGTTTTATCAACCAAATGCAAAACATATACTAAAAACCCAAACTTTTTAACAAAATCCATACTTTAATCAAAGAACCATTATCATAACATCATGAACACATATGAATCCATGCAAATGAACTTCATCAACCATGAAATTAAGAGCAAAATCAAACATATAGAGCCAACAAGCCTTGCATCGCATTAATGGACAATATCCAAGAGGAGGAAATTGAAAAGGAAAGAAAAATTACCCACTTAAACGACGTCGTTTCGTTGGAAGGTGCCTCCTTTTAATCAGCTCCTTCTTCCTCATCAACGCTTTCTTTTCTTTCCTTCCGCCTTTGCTCGATTGAACCAGCACCTTCTTGCCTTAATCGATCCTTGCTCAGCCGCCGTAGATTTGGGTTAACACCATCGCCTTGGCCTCTGCAAACTCGAAAGCCTCCTCTTTTCCTCCTTCTCACTTCAAGACTCTCATGATTTAACAGCTTTCTTCACAACAGAACCCAACCGAGACCCGCATCGAAAAACCCGATCAACCCTTTGATGAACAACTTTGATTATTCCAACATAACAACCCACTTCACTTGCCCAATCAAAACCCACCAATTAATTCTTATGCAAAACACTCAGAGAAAGAACCCCCAAATCTCCATTCATGAACCCTAAATTTGCTTCCTACTAGCCCAGAAAAATTTGTTTGCAAGAGAGAGGGATTACAAATCTAAGAGAGTAAGAGGGAATCCCTCAGAAGGATCGAACCGAGGGGGTGCAGTGAATTTTTTTCAGAGGAATCCCCAAATCCCAAAGATATTTTCTTTAGCTCTCATCAATCAATCCATTTTTTGTGTGTATGAAGAATGTATGAAGAAAAATCAAGAGTCAAGTGAGATAGAATGCTTGAAGAGAGAGAGAGGAGTTCATCTATGTAGAGAGAAAAGAGAGAGAGCTCGAGTTTTTGTAGAGATAGAGTGAAGAGAGAGTAGTGAGGGTCCCCAGTAAAAAGTCTCTGATCCTAGGGAGAGCGTCCTTATCTTTTTTTTCTGTTAACCGATTCTTTCCCCTTTCTATTTCGTTCATAACCGCCTTTGTTTCTTTGTGGCAGGTGAATTTTGTTGCAAATTTGGATGATGATTCACCAAGCCAGCTGTTCCTTTAGTAGGTGAGGTGGCAAGAGATAATGATTCAGGTACTTTCTGCCTACTTCAAGCACTATGATTTGTTCCTGTGTAATCGTTGCTTTTTTGGCTGCTTATTTGGCTTGATGGTCACTTTACCCGCCCCTTAGCAGCTGCCTTGATCTGTTGAACATCTTGTGGCTTGATTGTATTGAAATATTAGTCTCTGCACACACTGCATTTTGTCTCCATGTTGCCATATCGTGGTTCAATCATGTGCCATGGTTGTTTCATTTGATTCCACCACACACACTGTATCACGACATAAAAAAGTGCACATTTGTTGAATGACCCTTCCCACATATTATACTGTTTTGTGAATTATCTATTCAACTTCCCATTTTGACTCCACTGCTCTCACTTGTTTCCCCTGATTTCATAAAATTGTAGCCAATGTGATACTCTATTTTGGTTGACCTTTTTGTGATTTGATGTTAATGAATTCATTACTGCTGCTTCCGCTTTTTCTTGATTTTGGCTACATGTTTTGTGTCTTATGCGTGCATTTACCTTACTGTATTGCCATGAATTGGTTTGACATATGCACTGGCCATTGCTTGAATTCCCCTTGCCAATTTGTCAAAACAAATGGCTGCTTGCTTGCTGTTTGAGTTATTTTTGCAGTCAATTTTGAAAAATCATATCTTTTCCATCTTAACTCCAAATGACGTGTTTTTGCAGGCCATGGAAAGCTTGGTGAGTGCTCTTCAACTTTCATGAAGACCACTTTGTCAACTGGAGTCATCTCGGAGGTCAATTTTGAGTTTTCCTTAAGCCTCGATCCCTGTCCAGAATTTTTGCAGTTTTTGGGGCCTAGGTTGCGGGGCCCACATCTCCCTCATCCCAGCTCCGAATCATTTCATTCTTGTGCTCAAATTGAAGCCCCAAGAGTCCTCTACGACTTTCGTTTACAAAGTTTTCCCGTTCGAGCCCTCTAAGGTAATCGAATTTGCGTTTTTCCGGGACTGCGTTATTGACAACTTGCTTGGGCTGTTTGCTTTGTCTCTAACTTTCATTTTTGATTTGTTTTTTTAGGAAAACTTGTGTAATCCACTTTGGATGGTGCAACAACAATATTGGAGAAGAAAAAGAGCACCAATTTGCAAATCAAATGTCCAATTTGTAAATCAAATGCCTTGTATTTATTTCCAATGTAGCAAAAGCATAAGAAAAATGTTGAAATGTAAATAATATGTATGAAACTAAGTATGTAATGCAAAGTGTTATGCTACATTTCCTCAAATTCAATTTCTAATATGTCCTTTAACTATGATACTAATTTAAATGGACTAAACTAAATGGACTAAAGTTAATATGCAAAGTAAGAACATGCTTTAGTGACTAAAATGCAATCTCATCTCTTTTTGTGCTTTTTCTTCCAACCAATGTCATTACCAAAATTATGCGAGTCCTACTTATGGAATGCCTTACTAATTGCTAAATTGATAATTAATTATTCAAAACACTAAATTGAACTTAAGCCACATGATTAAAATGCAACAATACAAATTAAATTACTAAATGAAGTTAAAACACGAAATAAGTAAAAATGCCAAGGGTGCTCATTAAGATTTTTTGGTTTTTTTTTTCAAATGCAATTTTGATGACTAAAATGAATTAGCTAATCTAAATTAAGAGTGGACTCAAAATGACGAAAATGCCCCTAAATGAAAGAATGACAAAAATGCCCCCCTGAATGTTAAAATGACCATAATGCCCCTGGGTGACCCTAATGCCAAATAAGAAATAAATCGATTTAAATTGAAGGATACAGGACAAAAATGGGTGTCTACAGCTGCCCCTCTTTGTGTGCTTTCTAACAATTGGGAAGTTTACAAAAAAGTAGTTTGTATACCTTCTAAGAGTTAGAAAGTGCGCAAAGACGTAGACACCCATTTTACCAAGCAGATAAAATAAATCAAAAGTTGAAAGAGAATCCCAAAATACAAACCTGAGGCAGCCTCCGAAAACGAAATTTAAAGCAAAGAGATCCTCGAATAGGATCCTGAAATCCACGATGCAAATTCTGAATAGACACCTTCGATCAAGAATTTTAAACTCAAAAATGAATCTTTGATAATAAACTTGATGACATTAAATGGTACCCGGAGGCTTTACCCTTTGCCCGGAGGACTTATCAGAATTAATACCCGAAGGTTTCTGAAATTGTGCCCGGAGGTCTTACCAATTGCCCGGAGGACTTACCAATGCAAACTCTGAATAGAGACCTTAAACAAGGATTTTAACTTAACTTATATGGAAATAAGCTTAATTGGAACCTACTTGGAAGTAAGGCTTGACTTGTATGGAAACGATTTTAGCTTGTGGAAAAGCTCCTTGTGGCTTGGATGGAACCGAGGCTTGACTTGACTCGTATGGAAACGAGTTTGGCTTGTGGAAAAGCCCTTTGTGGCTTGGATAGAACCAAGGCTTATATTGTCTCGTATGGAAACGATTTTGGCTTATGGAAAAGCTTATGTGGCTTGGATAGAACCAAGGCTTAAATTGACTCATATGGAAACGAGTTTGGCTTGTGGAAAAGCCTATGCGGCTTGGACGGAACCAAGGCTTAACTTGACTCGTATGGAAACGAGTTTGGCTTATGGAAAAGCCTAATATGGCTTGGACAGAACCAACGCTTAACTTGACTCGTATGGAAACGAGTTTGGCTTATGGAAAAGCCTAATGTGGCTTGGATAGAACCAAGGCTTAACTTGACTCGTATGGAAACGAGTTTGGCTTATGGAAAAGCCTAATTCTTGAAAATTAATCTAAATCACATGGAAGCGATGTTGGAAGAAAATACCTTTGAATCTGATGTTGTAATTGAAAACTTCTTGATTGTTGCTGGAAGAGGATCAATTTGCGGTCAACTTGGATAATATTAATTTGAATATTTGCTTTCTTGACTTTGCTTCATTCCTGATCTTCTTGATTTGTCCTTGAATTTGCTTCTTTGTTCTTGTTGATATCTTTATCTTTGCCCCAAATGTAATCCACTAAATGCAAATTCCATTATCTTTTGAACTATCGATCTCAATCCTTTTGAACTTGACTGAAGATTAAATCTTATCACTTGAGATTCTCTTGAATATCAACTATGATCCCTTGTAGTCTGTCTGAACATTAATTTTAGTCACTGGAAAGCCTTTTTGAAACTTTGATGCCCCATTATTCCTGATCACAATTTTTTTGTTTTGAAATGTCCACAATGCCCCTGAATTTTGACTTTTTCTGCATTCCTCCCATGTTCTTGCCAAATATATTTCCATCAAGCTCTATGCCCCAACTCTTAACTTGGGTAATGTGCCCCCAAAGACTCTTTTGTTGATTTTACTTCTCCCCGTATCCATCCTTTATCATTTCTGAAACAAAATTTGACCAAGAATCAAAATTCAGATAAGTAATTATCATGTGATTGAAAACCCTTTGAAACATGTCGTGAGTTCATAAACTTTGCCCCCATATGACCCTTATGAGATATATGCCCTAAACATATCTCATATTCATTGAAAATTTTGTGAAATTTGAACTTTGAAGAGAATTGGTAATCACCACTAAAATGCCCTTGGAAAAGCGAATTTTGATCTTGGACTCACAAATGAAATGCAATCTTGTTTTGAAAAGCGAATTTTGATTTTGGACTCACAAATGGAATGCAATCTTGTTATAAAACTCATTATTTTGAAACCCTTTTTCGAGACATGATTGGAGTCAACACTCTATGAAAAAGTATGAAATTTGAGAATTGTCAAAAAGAGATATGACTTCAAAGAATTGGGTTTTGGCAGAATTGAAGAGTTTGATGCCTGAAAGTAATTTATTGTTCACTATTCTGACGAATGTGTCATTTTCCATTTCATTGTCGAAACTGTGGGTGGCTCCTTGATTTCTCATTCTTGCTCTAGACTGCCCTTTCAGGTTTTCACACTAGAGCCTCTTTTTTCATTCTTTTTTCTTTTTCTTTTTCTTCTCTTTTTTTTCTTTTTCTTTCATTTTTTTACATGCACTTGAAAAACTATAAACTCACCCGAAATTTTTTTTTTAAAGTTTTGACCCAAAACATTTTGCAAAAAAAGACTGTTATTTTGTTAAGGAAAACTCTCCTCTCGAATGTCCTCACAAGATCAAAGATGGACTTTTATTAGGCACGTAATGTAGACTAGGGTTCTGGGTTGCCAAAGAAAGGATATAAAGGCTCAAAACATATGTTTGAGGGTGCTCGATTCAAGGATCACTTTCTTCTTTGCATGGAAAATTCTTCCAACTTTGATGTCTATTTTCCATCTGAACACTGTTCTTTGCAAGCTTTCGATCTGCACTTGTTCATTTGTTCACATCCTTTTTTTCACTTTGAGCCGTCCTTTGCGGGTTTTCAACTCCAGTTCTCTTTTTTTCCAACCTTCACTCGAGCCGCCCTTTCTGGGTTTTCAACTCCAGTGACCCCCAACGGAACTAAGCTGCCCTTTGCGGGTTTTCAAATTGGACCCCTCCTTTTATTTATTTCTCTTTTTTCGACCTCTTTCTTTTTTAGGCCAAGGTTTTTCTTTTCTTTTTTTTTCTTTTTCTTTTTACTTTGAATGCGAAGGATGTCCTGTTTTTGAACTGTGATTTCTGGTTTTTCCTTGATATCAGTCACACTGTGAATTCCCTTGCTTGCTTGAGCAACCACTTATACTTTGGGACTCTGGTTGATCATTTTTGTTTTCCTCTTAAGATGAAGCTTATGGCTGACTGTTGCTTCTGTGCTCTTGATTTTCACTTGCTTCTATTTCTTTTTGGCACACGCTACCCTGGTCATGCTTGGACATCCTTTTCCAATGCACGACGCTCTTCTTCTTTCCCTTCATACCATTCCTATTAGTGTGCTTTGGTATCCTTTTCCATTTTGCAACAAACTCTTCTTCTTCTTTACCTCCAGTGTGAAGGGTGATCCTTGATCAGGGTTGATTCGAAAGAAAATCCACAAGGCTCAAAGGGGAACAACAATGGATATTTTCTACAAGTGAAGGGAATATGAAAGAAGGCCATTTATCACTTCAAGATTGGACATCTTCATTGAAGAGCATTCCTTGGGAAAAACGAGTTTGAAAACACAACTTTGGAAAACCATTTTATCAAAACCTTTCGAAAACCATGACTCTTTTTGAAAAATTATTTATCAAAACCTTTTGAAAACCATGACTCTTTTTGAAAAACCATTTTATCAAAACCTTTTGAAAAGCATGACTCTTTTTTGAAACCCATCGCTGCTTTTTCTCTTTTTCTTTCTTTTCTTTTTCTTTTTTTCATCATTTTTATCTTTTTTTCCTCTTCTTTTTTTTTGGGAAATTGTGACAGAAACTTATACCACCCTTTATCGAAATGACCCTCGTAGTGACACATCTGAACAGATTGATTTGAACTCCTTGAATTGTACATCGCTTCTTCTGATCAACAGATAAGTTTGAGACATTGAAGATTAACCTAGATGATTTAAGGGACTTTTGAAAAAATTGAAATCCGGTCACTTTGTCCTCAAGACACTATGATGATATTAATAATGTGACCGATTGCCCCATTTTTAGAAGAAAACAAGATTTTGATGTTGGGTTCAAAGAAAATAAGTTTAATCGGGATTGGAAGGATTGGAACTTGGGAGCAGTGCTGACCCATTCAAATTGTCTCCTTAAAACTTTTGAAAATATGGACTCAATCACCTTGAAATCATTGCTTTGACTAAAACTGATTTTGAAACATCTTCGGTTAAAACTCATCACTCTTTTGTTCACACCTCGAAATCAATGCTTTGATTAAAACCTATCATTCCTTTGCTCATAGTCTAGATAAAGGTCATTGACCTTTCCACAAACATGCTTGAGTCAATTTTAGTGGTGAACACCAATCCCTTTCAAAACCACTTTTTATTAGTCGAACATATGATCACTTATCTGAGTGAAACCTTTCCTTTTATTCCTTTCTTATTATTATCACTATTACTATCATTTAATGCCAATGCGTGCAAATATTTACAAAAGAGGTCTCTTATCTACCAAATGCATATTTCAAGATAAAAGGTAAGGAAAATGCCCCTGTTTGGCACCCATTTACAAGATTGCAGAATTTACAAAGTGAATTAACCTGTCGTGAGCCATGTCTGCAACATCAACATCTGTGGAATTGAAAATGCTTTGAAAAATGCAATGTATGATGCGACAATGTTCTAAACCATGAAATGTCTATTTTACTTTATTACAATAAGCATGAAATGAAACAAAAGCCCATGCAACTATCCTAATGTTCTTGGGCAGAAACACCAGGGATCCTAGTCTATTACTCCTGAAACTCCTCTCTGTTGCCCCCATTCCTTCTGATAACCAGCCCTGTTGACTATGCTCTAATTCATTAGAAACTCAACAATCCTGCCTTGATCAAGGCCTGCACTTTCTTTTTCAAACTAGTACAATTCTCCGTGGAATGACCTTGAACATTCATGTGATACTCACATTGCACATTGGGATCATACCACATGGGATAAGGAGGTTGCATAGGTTCCACATATACCAGTTCCACAAGGCCCTGTTGGATGACCTGATGAAGCAATTATGTATAAGTCATGGGAATTTGGCTAAACTTGAATTTCTCTTTATGACAAATATACCCCTTCTGTTGGTCCTTTGGAATGGTTGGTTCTGAGCTGAGTGACGATGATGACCTTTTCTTTGATGCTCGAGGATAGTACTGAGACTGAGAACTTGGTTGAGGAACCGACTGGTATGGGTATGGATTTTGATTCGCATATGAGTTTGTTGGTGGAAGTGGTGGATAAGGGTAGTAAGGAGGGTGCGGGTAATATGGGACATGCGGTCACGGGTAATCGAACTGCTGCCTTATTTGTGCTGCTTCATCATAACCCTGCTCTCCAACTTGATCCTCTTTTGACTCTGCCTTCTTTCCACTTCTAATCGTACCTGACTTGAAACTAACGTCTAATAGTTCACCCACCCTTATCAACTTAGAGAAATGTTCTGTCACAAGCAGCAACGTACTTTCAAAATACTCGAGCTCCACACTGTCCAAAAAGGAGGGACTTATCTCCGATTCTTCCATTGACGGTTTAAGTTCTGCCGCCTTTTCTCTCCACCGTTGGGCAAACTCCTTAAATGTCTCTCAAGGCATCCTTTTTACAGCCTTCAAACATTCCCGCGTAGGAGCCAAGTCTGTCAGATACTTGTAGCGGATTATAAACGCCCTTACCAAATCATCCCATGACTGGATCTTGCTTGGTTCTAACTGATTGTACCAATGAGCTGCTGAACCAGTCAAGCTGTACTGAAAGCAGTACATGAGTAACTTGACATCCCCCAAGTATGGTGCCATCATTCTAAGGTAGCTTATGACATGGTTTCTTGGGCATTTGGTTCTGTCAAATTTTTCAAACTCTAGCATCTTGAACTTCTTCGGCATCACCAAATCAGAAACCAATACCACTTCTGATATTTTCATTGTCCCATAATGATTCTGTCCCTTCTCAAAGCTTCTGATTCTCTCATCTATCTTATCCCACAGGCCTTGACTCCTTTCATCCATCATTTTCCGTGCTCCATCACCTTTACTGTTCAAAACATCAACTTGTTTGTTGACTATCGCCTCTTGGTTGAGATTGATCTGGTTAGCTTCGACCCTTCTTCTCTCCTCCACACTGATACCCTCTGTGTTCATCGTCATATCCTGCCCTTCTAACATTGGATGATCTTCTTGCACTGTCTTTCCCCTCTGTTCTGCTAACTGATGCTTCATCATGTCCATCTGCCTTCGCAACTCCTCATTCTCTTCCTTCATCTGCTGATACTTAGTTAACTGTTCTCCTTCCATTGCCTTTGCTCAGTCTTCCAAAACTGCTCAAATTTGAGAATTATCAGAACCTTCAGTTGATGGATAAACACTACTTTCTTATTGAAAAACGAAACTAAAGCTACCCATGAGATGTATGAATGAATGACATGTCATGATGAATGGATGGACAAATGAATGCATGAGGCTAAGATGAATGTATGATGTTTTGAAACATGGAATTTATGAACATAGCAATTGTCATTACAAACAAAAATCTAATCAAACTTAGTGAAGCTCTTAACATCAACCGTCTCTACATCGCACCATTACACTCAACTTCTTGACTATATACATGAGTGATAACAAAACGACTAAAACTTAAACAATTCTAGTTGACATTTTCAACAAGAACATTCCAATCCTCCCAAGATGAGATCACCAAACGCTTCCTGAGGCTCTGCTGGAACTTGATGATGAAGCTTGACTGAAACTGGGGCTACCATATGCTTTAAAAGTTAACTGTCCTTCTATGATCAACCTTTGCACCTCTTCCTTCAACCTTAAGCAATTTTCAGTAGAGTGACCTTGAGCTCCTGAGTGATAAGCACAATAAGCATTAGCATTATACCATGGTCCAGGATTCTTCATAGGTCTGGAAAATGGCAAGAATGCAATCAGACCTTGTTGCACAAGTGCTGGGAATAGCTCGGTATAAGTGCATGGGATAGGTATTAGATCTGTAAGCTCAATAGGTTCCCTTTCTGGACTTGGAGGTTGAGACATTGTTTGAAACCTTGGTTAAGGTTTTGCCTTACGAGCGGGTGGCCGGAACGGAGTGTTCGACCGGAAACTTGGCTGATGATAAGGTTGAGGCTGATTAAAGTTAGATGAGTTCCTTCCTTGGTCGGGGTTTGTTGGGCGATAAGTTGAAGGGTAGAAAGTTTGGTCATTCACCTGAAGAAAGTTAGTCTGAGATTGCATTACCCCTGAGGATTCCACTTTGGTCATGCAAGACTTGAGCTCTTCCATTTGCTTAGTCAACTCATCCATTCCTTTTGCGATCTTGCCCAAGTCTTCCATCTTGTCTGAGCTGGGGGCGACTTCTGCGGCATGTTCTGGTTTCCTACTACCAAACTGAGCCTGTTGCGCTTTGGCCCTAGCCATCATCTTATAAACTTCATCGGTATCCCCATACATGATCAATGCTTTCACAACATGCTTCTTCAACTGTTCTACCTCTTCCGCCATGGTTTCCTGCTTGCATTTCAGCTCAAAGATATCAATTTGCATCGTCTTCCACTCATGCTCCAACCACTGCATTCGTGCTTCCACAGAATCTCCCATTCTTCTTCAATATCTCTAGACTTCTGACTAAACTTCTCTGAAGAATAAGCCCGAGTAAGTAATATTTACAACTAATCTAAATATATAATCTATTGATAAGTGATGATGATAATGAATGCATGAACATATGTACCAATGTATGATATGAGGTTTTGGCGATGATAAGAAAACACTTATAAGTATGATGGTGACATGGCAAAATATCCTAATGGTATCTGCATGATGTGCATGGTCGACTATGTGCAATGAGACTATTGTAGTATATGGATGCATGAAAATGCACGATGCTAAAGGAATAAAATTTAAGAAAACAATGAGAGAAGTTAGTAACCACAAGGAAATTAAACAAGAATAGTAAATAAAGGAAAGTTAAAGAAGAACCATGCCCCTTATTTTATTGATCAAAACATTTTCCTTGAAAAACTTTCAGACTATAGGCTTGATTGGGGCAGTTTAGTCCACCTATTGTGAGCAATGCAATTACTCACTCTACGGTTCTTATATTTTGAAAACCGAGAAGTAAAGGTAAGAGGTGTTCCTTATGTGTACCGACCGATATGCTGGGTGAGGTCCTCTCACACCTAGAAGGTTCCCAATTTTGACCCGGCAAAGTCTCATTGGGTGGAGGTTTTTCGCACAACCTGCACGGGGATCTGGTTGGTCCCACGAAGGCATGCTTATTATACCTCCCAAATCTAATTAAGGAGGCACCATGCTAATGCAAAACGCAATCTAAGTGAAGTATGTGAAGGAACAACCTGCCATTACCCTAAAACTAAACCTGGCAGACCTAGAAACTAACCACAACATAAAACAAGAGAAACAACACAAGATAGGGGTTAAGCAACAGTTATATACATGGAAAGTGATAAAGATGCAAAACAAAAACAACCAAGAAAAGCAAGCAACCGTTTTATTAAACCCTAAATCTTGATTAGAATATGTGAGGCCTGACTCTCTAATGTCCCCAGTGGAGTCGCCAAGCTCTCGAAACATTCGGGTACGGGGAACCCTGCCGAAACGACTTTGGAAAAAGAGGAGTCGCCACTAATCTTTTTTTCTAAGGTGTGATTAGCCACCTAATGACCTCCTAAGCCTAGTTAAATCCAAAACTCAGCATTGGACCCACTAAACTTAAAGTCCGGTCTTCCAACCTAAATCTAGGTTCGGGAGTCTGTTACATTTGGGGAAGGATCAGCACCCCCAAATGCCCGTCAAATGACGGTACCTCTAATCTAAACTAAGATCTAATGGGTCTAAATAAAAACGGTTGCTTTTATCTTATTTTCGAATGATGCATGAATTGGTGAATTTTATTTTAATCAGTAAACATCAGTGTACTTGAAATTAACCCGAGACCCTTCCCACGCATTATGGGGGTATCCCGGAAATAATTCAATCTCGGAGCGAGGACCAAAAATTCGTACCCGAGTACATTTATTTGGGGCCCACCCGTCATTGTAAAACAACTACTGTTTACTGATTCTTACTTAGCTAACTCTCATGAATGACAATTAAAGTGCATGAAAGATTGATCTTATTTACATGCATTAACACAAGTCTAGCCAAAGTCAACT
>AWWV01009982.1:0-24586 GCA_001974805.1 Corchorus capsularis | reverse complement strand
AATAACTTAAAAAGAAACGAAAGCCTAAGGGTCAACTTTGGTCGAACTGGGGACATTTCTGCACATCAAATAGAAGATTAGCAAAGTTCACAAAACATTGAACATAAATAATGCAAATCATGGACTCAATTGTGCAATCACATTATGTACCTAAAAACAAGCTATTAAAACTAGAACCATTTTCTTGATTTAACTTAATCTAAAAGAATTAAGTCTTTAAATTTAACTTTTGATTCTTAAACTAAGATCAATTCAAATAGATCCACCAATCCCTCATTGAGTCAATTTTAATCAAAATAATTTGACCTTTTAATTCAAAGCTTAGGTTCTCCAAATTAAAATTAGCCCATAATGATATAACACTCACTTATCGAGCTAATTTTAATTTAAAAAAAAAATTCTAGCTTTATAATTAAAATCAACTCAAGAAGTAATCGGGAATCCATCTTTGAATCAACTATATTTTTTTTAGTTTAAATTAAATTCCAAGAAAATACATTATCATATTCTAATTAATCATGCTATAACAAATAAAAATTACACCTTTAACAAGGAAACTAGCAACTTAAACATCTTAGACGCAAATCTTCACTAAAATGAACCATTAAAGCATAGGTAACAATCATAGACCTAATCCACCATGTTTTATCAACCAAATGCAAAACATATACTAAAAACCCAAACTTTTTAACAAAATCCATACTTTAATCAACAAACCATTATCATAACATCATGAACACATATGAATCCATGCAAATGAACTTCATCAACCATGAAATTAAGAGCAAAATTAAACATATAGAGCCAACAAGCCTTGCATCGCATTAATGGACAATATCCAAGAGGAGGAAATTGAAAAGGAAAGAAAAATTACCCACTTAAACGACGTCGTTTCGTTGGAAGGTGCCTCCTTTTAATCGGCTCCTTCTTCCTCCTCGATGCTTTCTTTTCTTTCCTTCCGCCTTTGCTCGATTGAACCAGCGCCTTCTTGCCTTAATCGATCCTTGCTCAGCCGCCGTAGATTTGGGTTAACACCATCGCCTTGGCCTCTGCAAACTCGAAAGCCTCCTCTTTTCCTCCTTCTCACTTCAAGACTCTCAAGATTTAACAGCTTTCTTCACAACGAAACCCAACCGAGACCCGTATCGAAAACCCGATCAACCCTCCGATGAACAGCTTTGATTATTCCAACCGAACAACCCCCTTCACTTTCCCAATCAAAACCCACCAATTAATTCTTATGCAAAACACTCAGAGAAAGAACCCCCAAATCTCCATTCATGAACCCTAAATTTGCTTCCTACTAGCCCAGAAAAATTTGTTTGAAAGAGAGAGGGATTACGAATCTTAAGAGAGTAAGAGGGAATCCCTCGGAAGGATCGAACCGAGAGGGTGCAGTGATTTTTTTTTCAGAGGAATCCCCAAATCCCAAAGGTATTTTCTTTAGCTCTCATCAATCAATCCATTTTTTGTGTGTATGAAGAATGTATGAAGAAAAATCAAGAGTCAAGTGAGATAGAATGCTTGAAGAGAGAGAGAGGAGTTCATCTGTGTAGAGAGAAAAGAGAGAGAGCTCAAGTTTTTGTAGAGATAGAGTGAAGAGAGAGTAGTGAGGGTCCCTAGTAAAAAGTCTTTGATCCTAGGGAGAGCGTCCTTACCTTTTTTTCTGTTAACCGATTCTTCCCCCTTTCTATTTCGTTCATAACCGCCTTTGTTTCTTTGTGGCAGGTGAATTTTGTTGCAAATTTGTATGATGATTCACCAAGCCAGCTGTTCCTTTAAGAGGTGAGGTGGCAACAGATAAGGATTCAGGTACTTTCTGCCTACTTCAAGCACTGTGATTTGTTCCTGTGTAATCGTTGCTTGTTTGGCTGCTTATTTGGCTTGATGGTCACTTTACCCGCCCCTTAGCACCTGCCTTGATCTGTTGAACATCTTGTGGCTTGATTGTATTGAAATATTAGTCTCTGCACACACTGCATTTTCTCTCAATGTTGCTATATCGTGGTTCAATCATGTGCCATGGTTTGTTTCATTTGATTCCACCACACACACTGTATCACGACATAAAAAAGTGCACATTTGTTGAATGACGCTTCCCACATATTATACTGTTTTGTGAATTATCTATTCAACTTCCCATTTTGACTCCACTGCTCTCACTTGTTTCCCCTGATTTTATAAGATTGTAGCCAATGTGATACTCTGTTTTGGTTGACCTTTTTGTGATTTGATGTTAATGAACTCATTACTGCTGCTTCCACTTTTTTCTTGATTTTGGCTACATGTTTTGTGTCTTATGCGTGCATTTACCTTGCTGTATTGCCATGAATTGGTTTGACATATGCACTGACCATTGCTTGAATTCCCCTTGCCAATTTGTCAAAACAAATGGCTGCTTGCTTGCTGTTTGAGTTATTTTTGCAGTCAACTTTGAAAATCATATCTTTTCCATCTTAACTCCAAATGACGTGTTTTTGCAGGACATGGAAAGCTTGGAGTCATCTCGGAGTTCAATTTTGAGTTTTCTTTAAGCCTCGATCCCTGTCCAGAATTTTTGCAGTTTTGGGGCTTGGGTTGCGGGGCCCACATCTCCCTCGTCCCAGCTCCGAATCATGTCGTTCTTGTGCTCAAATTGAAGCCCCAAGAGTCCTCTACGACTTTCGTTTACAAAGTTTTCCCGTTCGAGCCCTCTAAGCTAATCGAATTTGCGTTTTTCCGGGACTACGCTATTGACAACTTGCTTGGGCTGTTTGCTTTGTCTCTAACTTTCATTTTTGCTTTGTTTTTTTAGGAAAAGCATAAGCAAAATGTTGAAATGTAAATAATATGTATGAAACTAAGTATGTAATGCAAAGTGTTATGCTATATTTCCTCAAATTCAAATTCTAATATGTCCTTTAACTATGATACTAATTTAAATGGACTAAAGTTAATATGCAAAGTAAGAACATGCTTTAGTGACTAAAATGCAATCTCATCTCTTTTTGTGCTTTTTCTTCCAACCAATGTCATTACCAAAATTATGCGAGTCCTACTTATGGAATGCCTTACTAATTGCTAAATTGATAATTAATTATTCAAAACACTAAATTGAACTTAAGCCACATGATTACAATATAACAATACTAATTAAATTACTAAATGAAATTAAAACACGAAATAAGTAAAAATGCCAAAGGTGCTTATTAAGATTTTTTGGTTTTTTTTTCAAATGCAATTTTGATGACTAAAATGAATTAGCTAATCTAAATTAAGAGTGGACTCAAAATGACGAAAATGCCCCTAAATGAAAGAATGACAAAAATGCCCCCTGAATGTAAAAATGACCAAAATGCCCCTGGGTGACCCTAATGTCAAATAAGAAATAAATCGATTTAAATTGAAGGATACAGGACAAAAATGGGTGTCTACAGGGTTAATGACTCTAAACACATCTAATCCCCACATCGAGAAAGGCCATGGAGCTGACATCACGTGTAGCGGATTTGGAGGCTCATGGATTTGGTCTGCATAAATTTGACACTCATGACATCTTCTGACATATTTAATGCAATCGGTTTCCAATGTCAACCAATAATAACCTGCTCTCATAATTTGTCTTGCCATCTTATGTCCACTAGCATGACTCCCACATGAACCCCCGTGCACCTCTTCCATAATTTTTCTAACCTCCGTCGAGCACACACATCTGAGCAATGTTTGGTCACGACTTTTCTTATATAAAGTGTCCCCTTCTAGGAGATAACCCATCGCCATTCTTCGAATCACTCTTTTGTCATTTTCTGTGGCATGTTCTGGGTATCTTTGGTATTTGATATACTGGAGGATATCAAAATACCACGGATTCCGATCTATTTCATCTTCCACACTCATCACATGTGCTGGGGAATCTTTCATCTGAATCTGGATCGGCCGGATCTCTGTATTAGTTCCCACTTTAAACATTGAAGCAAGGATTGCTAGTGCATCTGCCAACTGATTATTTTCTCTAGGCACATGATGAAATGTAATCTTCTCAAAGGACTTGACTAATTCCACCATATGGTCTCGGTATTTGACTAATTTTGGCTCTCTCGTCTGCCATTCTCCCTTCATTTGGTAAATGACTAAAGCTGAATCATCATAAACATCCAACTTATTTACTTCTTTGTCCAGAGCCATCTGAATTCCCAAAATGCAAGCTTCATATTCTGATACGTTGTTTCTGGCCGGGAATCCCAATCGAGCCGTAGCTGGGAGATAATCACCCTCAGGGGATATCAATACTGCACCTATCCCCTGCCCTGACAAGTTTGCTGCCCCATCAAAATACATTTTCCACGTTTCTTCTTCCTCTTTTACTTCCTCTACCTGGCATATTGCCATCAAATCTTCATCTGGAAACTCAAAATGCACTGGTTCGTAGTCTTTACTAGCTCGATCGGTCAAGAATTTTGCTATAGCACTTCCTTTAATGGCTTTTTGAGACACATATACTATATCATACTCTGATAACAAAACCTGCCATCTAGCAATTCTTCTTGACAAGTCGGGCTTTTCAAACACGTACTTAATCGAATCCAATTTGGAAACCAACCAAGTAGTATGATAGAGCATGTATTGTTTTAATCTATAAGCTGTCCAAGCGAGTGCACAACACATCTTCTCCAAATCTGAATACTTGACCTCATAATTAGTGAATTTCTTGCTCAGATAGTAGATTGCTCGTTCCTTCTTTCCAGTTTCATCTTGTTGTGCCAATACACAACCCATTGAATTTTCTAGAACCGTTAAATACAAGATCACAGGTCTATCTCTTACTAGCAGCACTAACACTGGTGGGTTGGATAGATACTCCTTAACCTTATCGAAAGCAACTTGACAATCCTTGTCGAAACGTTCGGGTCCGGGGAACCCTGCCGAAACAACTTTGGAAAAGAGGAGTCACCACTAATCTTTTTTTCTAGGTGTGATTAGCCACCTATCCATCAACCTAATGATCTAATGAGGTCTCAAGCTTGGCATGGACCAACTAAACCTAAGGTCCGGTCTTGTAACCTAAATCTAGGTTCGGGAGTCGGTTTAGCCCGAGGAAGGATCAGCACCCCTGGAGCGCCCGTCAAATGACGGTACCTCTAGTCTAAACTAAATCTAATGGGTCTAACACTAAAAGGTTGCTTTTATCTTATTTTCGGATGAATGAATGCAAATGATGCATGAATTGGTGAATTTTAGTTTAATTAGTAAACATCAGTGTACTTGAAATTAACCCGAGACCCTTCCCACGCATTATGGGGGTATCTCGGAAATAATTCAATCTCGGTGCGAGGACCAAAAATTCGTACCCGAGTACATTTATTTTGGGCCCACCCGTCATTGTAAAACAACTACTGTTTACTGATTTGTAATTAGCTAACTCACATGAATGACGATTAAGATGCATGAAAGATCGATTTTAATTACACGCATTAACACAAGTCTACCCTGAGTCAATTCCGTAAACCCTTCCCACGCATTATGGGGGTATTTACGGAAGAGACTGGTCTAGAAAGAGCTCCCTGAAATTCATACCCGAATAAATTTATCTGGAAGGTCCCTCATCTCGGCAAAAGACGAATATTAATGCATTATGAACATAGCAAGGTGATATATAGCTTGTATGACATGAATGCATATGATTCTACTTTACCCCTACACTAATTACTTACTTATTACAAATCCCAAGGACTTAATGAAGCCATTAATTTAAATGACAAATAACTTAAAAGAAACGAAAGCCTAAGGGCCAATTTCGTCGGACCAAGGACATTTCTGCACACCAAATAGAAGATTAGCAAAGTTCACAAAAAACACAAATAATGCAAAACAGAGACCCAATTGCACTACCATACTATGAACGCCATAGATTAAGAAGCAAATTGTAACAAAAAGATAAGTAAACTTCAATTCAGGGACCTAATTGAGCAAGAAAACAATTCTAAATCTTAAATGAGCCTACAAACAAGTTTTTAAAACCCTCATGATCTAGACTATCTCCTTGATTTTGTTTAATCTAAGAGAATTAAGCCTTTGAACCCAAGCATTAAATTTTAAACTAAGTTCAATTCAAATAGATTCACCCACCCCCCTTTTGGGTTGATTTTTAATATAAATAATTTAATCTTTTAATTCAAAGTTTTAACCTTCAAATTAAAATTAACTCATAATGATATGAAACTCAAATTACAAGCTAATTTTAATTTAAAAATTTATGCTTCGAATCAAAGATTTCATCTCTATAACTAAAATCAACTCAAAAAGTGATTAAGAATCCATATTTGAATCAATTATAGTTTAAAAATCAAAACCTCATGCTAAAGGCTTAATTTTCTTTTAAGTCTCCATTAAATCTCAAAAAAAATAGCCACAATCAAATCCTAATAATTTTTTTATTCATTTCATCATATCATAGCAAAAGGCCACAACTTTAATCATGGAATCTAGCAATTTAAACAGAAATGAACCAATAAAGCAGTAAAAGCCTAAATCAATATATTTTATCAACCCATGACCAAACTTTTGCACTAAAAGCCTAACCTTTAATAAAAATCATTACTTTAATTACCAGGCTAATTCAAAGACTCAATCTATCACATAACATCATGAATATGCATCCATCAAGAAAAACACAAATCATTTACAACATAAATTAGAAAAAAAACAATCCCAAATGATTAAAATGGTAGCTAAAAGACCACAAATAACATGAATTAATAACATAAATCAAGCTAAAAGGATTAAATTGAAAAGAAAAAGAAGCTTACCTGCTCAAAACGACAGCGTTTTGTCTTAAGCCCTTCCTTTTCTTTTTTTTTTGAAAGGCTAAAACCATTGAAAGAAAACTCCATCATTATAATTGCAAAAATGCTAAAAGAATTCCAACAGTTTCCTAATTTTTCCTTGTGAAATTGTGTAATACTGTAAAGCTATATTTTACTTACAAAATGTCAAAAAATGAAAACAATATACAAAAAATACTCTGTTCCTTTTGTATTCTCAAGCAAAAAAGGCAAAGAAAAATCCATCTCAATGTGTCATCGAATGTAGGTTCGTCCCATGCACTAGAGTCCTGTATCTTTAACGGGTGCTGGTGTTTTCGTAGATGGGAAAATGTTCCAAAACCTCAGAGTCTCATCCCCTGCTCCGGTCTTTATTCTTAAGACCTTCCTTTAAATGGCGTCTTTTTCTTCCTCCTTGCTTCTTTCTTCTTCGATGCTCAAGACAACAAACCATAGCCTCTACCGTCTGATCTTTCAACAAAACTAGTTCAAGTTTACTTCTTCTTGCTAAATTGATCCCAGATTTGCAAACCCCGTTCCCAAAACCTTAAAACCCCTCAACAAAACCCTAGAAAAAGTGCAAGATTCAAGCGCCTAAGATCAAGAACAGGGTGCGATCTTTTGAGCAAAGGTATTGCTCGAATTAGGTATTCATCGTCTTATCCCTATCGTTCTTGTTTTCTTAGTTTTTTTGAGATTCCCAGAAGAAGAGAGAGCGAGACCAGAAACCCCTCATTTCACCCCCCAAATTCGCTCTCTAAGAAGCCGTTTTTATATGGCTAATTCCCCATCCCCCTTTTTTTTGCACCGTAAGATTCTTTCTCAATCGTTATCAACGATTCCTCTTTTTTCTTATTTTTCGCCCATTTTGTTATTTTTCTCTCTATTGGTAGCAAGTGAGGAGGATAACGATGAGATTGATGAGCTGTCCCCATGAGTTGTCCAGGAATCTTCTTATGGTATTTGAGGTGATTTTTTGAAATTCTTGGCAATTATCCCTTTCCACCTTCGATTTTCCTTTTCTTCCGCTAACAATTTTCTTTGTCTCTTTGCGCAGCTCAGATTTGGGATAAGGGAGAGGCGAGACCTACTTAGTCAGCCTGGTCAATGGTCCAAAGGAATCAGGTAATTTCCGTTATTGGTAGTTTTTACTAATTCACAGAATTGAAGAATTGTGACTGTTTTGTCCTCTGGTGAAGTCGGTTAGAGAAGTTAAGGAAATTGCAATTTGTTGAGGTGTATTGAAGTAAAGAACCAATTTGATGACTAGGACAGAGGGAATTAGGCGGGCGGACAATGAGCTATTTCCCCAGGTATACTGCTCTTTCCCTAGCTAACTGGAATCTTTGCTTCCTTTGATGATCGTTTAGCTAGAATTGATGGTTGCTAGATTACTCTGGCTGAACTTGAATGCCCTGTTGTGACTTGAATGCACTGCAAATTGTGATTCATTGTTGCTGCGTGTTGATTACTTTCTTTGCAATTGCTCCCTAAAATTTTTTCATTTTGATAAGCACTTTTGAAACCCAGATTGAATTCCATTCTTTGTGAAGCTAATGAATCCGTCTTCTTGGTCTCCTTGCCTACTTTGCTCATTCAGTTCTATTACCCTTCACTTACCCTTTTGCTCAACTTGCTACTTGTGTCTGTCCTTGTATTCTCCTCTGCATGACTGCTCTAAATTGTAGGAATTGTATAGCATTAACCATGTTGACATTATCTCACTTTGCATTATAACCTTTGCCATTGTTCTTGATTCATTCATCTTTCTCTAGCTTGTAAATGCCCTGCTTGTGCCTTTGGCAATGTTTGTGAATAATTGGGATCTTTCCTTTTGCACGAGATTATGCCTTAATGCACTTCCTCTGTATTTTGGCCTTTGGACAAATTGAAACGCCATCTGATGATGAGCTTGGACATGATTTCATTGGCTCTTGTATTTATGTGTGCATACTGATCCTGCCCTATTTTGTTCATTATGCCTGCTTTTTAAACTGAATTAGCTTTTTAACTGCACTTATTCTACTATATCTCACTTCTTTGGGGATGCTCTGCCACTTGATTGAACCTATCCCTTACTTGGTAATCTTGCAACCTGACCTCCTGCATGCATTCACTTCTTCATGGCTTTGATGGGATGATGAGGTCTTGAATTCAATCTCGACCCTCTCAATCCCTAAAGCCTACAAACTAATCTTGCCCCAGGCTTGTGTTGTTCCATCTTTGCATGTTTGCTGCAATGCATTATGTAACTCTTCATTTTTTGCCTTCCATTTGTCGAAACGTCTGGGTCCAGGGACCGTGCCGAAACAACTTGGAAAAGAAGGAGTCGCCACTAATCTTTTTTACCTAGGTGTGATTAGCCACCTACAATTATTAGACCTAATGGACCATGCTTGACAACGGACACACTAAGTCTAATTCTACGGTCTACGTACTAGAACTCGAGTACGGGAGTCGGTTACGTGTAGAGAAGGATTAGCACCCGCACAACGCCCGTTAAATGACGATACCTTTAGTCTAACCTAAATCTAACGGGTTTAGTATTTAACGGTTGCTTTTAATTATTATAAAGGATTATAAAAGAAAATGAAATCGCTTTCTGTCAAAACTCATGTCAAGAATTCGAAGAATGTGATCGAACCACCGTCGATCAATTCTGTTTCGATTCTCTTTCACTGTTTGTTCTCTTGTTGAATCTTCCGCACCGGGAAGAAATTTTGAAAATGCTGTGTCAAAAACCTTTTGTTTTTGTTCTTAAAGTCTTTTATTTTGTTTTGAAAACTTCCATTTTAATTTCCCTAAAAATGGCGAGAAAACCTTCTTTTTTTATCTTTTTGGAAAACTTTTTCCTCTTTTATTGATTACTAATCCTGAAACTAGGTCTGATTTGAATTTGAAAACCACTATTTAAGTCTTAAAAGCTCTTGATTACCAATTTTTAATTGTTTTTTAAAATGAATAAGAGAACACTTGATTTTGAAAATGCTTTTGAAAAAAAAATCTTTTTGTATTTTCTTAATTCGATTAATCCTACAAGGAAAAGAGAGAATGAGTGCAGATGATGCATGAATTGGTTGATTTTAATTGATCAGTAAACAATGGTATACTTGAAATTAACCCGAGACCCTTCTCATGCATTATGGGGGTATCTCGGGGATAATCCAATCTTGAAGTGGGGACCAAGAATTTGTACCCGAGTACACTTACTTGGGACCCACCCGTCATCGTAAAAGACAACCATTTGCAGATTTACAATTTAGATAACTCGTATGAATGACAATTAAGGTGCATGGAGGATCGATTTTAATTACGTGCATTAACACAAGTCTACCCTAAATCAATTCCATAAACCCTTCCCACGCATTATGGGGGTATTTATGGAAAAGACCGGTCTAGAAAGGGCAACCGGAAATTCGTACCCGAGTACATTTATCTAAAAGCCCCTTCATCTCGGCAAAAGACGGATGTTAATGCACTAAGAGTATAGCAAGGTGATATATAATATGTATGATATGAATGCATATGATTCTACTTTACTATTACACTTATCTACTAAATTAATAAATTATTACATATCCCAAATGAAAGTAAATAAATTGAAAGCTAACGGCCAACTGGACAATTCTGGGGACTTCTGCACACTAAGAAAAACCATCAGCAAGATTCAGGGGCACAAAACGCAGATTATACATAAGCACTAAAAATGCATCCAAAATAGATCTAAAATCAAGGACCAAACAAAAAGTAGCACAAGAAAACTTAGACCAATCGCTTGATTAACCTAAACTTAAGGAAAATAAAATCTTTTAACCAAGGTCTTTAATTTAGTTGACATTAACCCAAATGAATTCATCAATTCCCTTCTTAAGTTAATTTCAATTTAAAAAGTCAAATCTTTAATTCAAGGCCATGACTTTCAAATTTAAAGCTGACTCAAAAAAATGGTTTAATACCCATGTTTCGAAGCTAGCTTTAGTTTGAAAATTCAAACTTTGACTCAAAGCTTTGATTTTTCCAATTGAAATAAACTTAATAAGGGATCAAAGAACAATTTTGAATTAATATGTACTTAAAAAGAGACCTTTAAATCCATGATCTTTTATTCAATCAAAGAACAAACTCACTAACTTTCACTAACTAAATTAATCCCAATTATGAAAACTTTAGCTTAAAGATTTGACATTTAAGTTGATTTAATCATAAAAGCCCAAATTCTAACACTTAACTACAATTCTCCATTAGAAACTACATTTTAAACCTGAACATGTCCATTCTATCAACAAACCAATATCAACCAATATACCAATCCAATCCATTTAATAGAATAAAAATTCAAACTTTGAGCTAATGGACAAATTTTAAGCTATTTTTGACCAAAAACTTGAACTTTGACCTTAAACTTAACAAATGACGTGCTTATTAAACCAAATACTTAAGATTTACCATGGAAATTAAAGAAAGTTAGGGCTTTTATTTAAATCTAGCATGACAAAGATCACTCAAAAGCAAAACAATCTAAAAGCTAGCATTTTTATCATCCAATAACCAAATCAAACGTTAAATTAAAACAAATAACCAAAATCAGGCTCAAATCGCAGCAAAGATAAAGTGACAGGGAGCCGATTGAAAGAAAATAAAAGAAAAAACTTACAAAGTGGCGCGTTTCACCCTTTCTTCCTTTATAGTCGAGCCTTTCCTCCTCCTTCATCAATCCTTCTTCTTCCTCGTTACCACTTCCTTTCCAAACCCTAGCCCATCACCATCAATCCTTCTCTGCAACTTAGCGAGATCCAATTTTTACACCGAGCTTTGCCTAGATTCAAACCCTATGAAACCACATACTGAAATCCCCAACAAATCGAAGAAGAAATAACCAAAATTTCCAAAAAGGAGCAACTAAGAACACCAAGAACAGAGAGGCAAAGTGATCTTCATGGAATAGTCTCGATGATTAGCTCCGTTGATTCACTACCAGGCCCCTGATTTTCTATCCTTGTTCCTCTTTAAAGTTTTTAGAGAAGAAAGAGAAAGCAAAATCGAAGAACCCTAGCTTCTACCCAACTAATTTCTCTCTCCAAAAAAAACCCCAGGGGATCGAAAATGAAGTATATATATCCCTCTCCATTTTCCCGTTAAATCGTCCCCCCCCCCCCCCCAATTCTTATCTATGCTTCCCCTTGTTTTGTATTTTTTCTCTGATTTTTTATTTTCTGTTGAGGTTGGTGAACCCGATATTCCCGCGACGAGGGGAAAGATAAGCTAATGAGCTGTCATCTCTCTCGAATCTTCTTCCAATTGACAGGTCATTCTCTCCAAACTTTGCTTAATTCTTGTTGAAGCCGGTCTTTCAAATGCTAATCCCTTTCCTTGTTGTCCTTTGTGTGACTCATCAACGATTTTGGAGCCTGTAATGCCAATGTGTCGAGCCTTTGGGTAATCTTCTTCCTTCTGTTTTCTGAAATCTCAACTGTCGGCAGTGGTATTCATGTAAATAATCTTGTCTTGATTGTCAATTGTTTAACAGGGTAGAGGATGGATAGGAAACGAGGAAGGTATGCTGACTCAGTGGAGAGTAAGAATTTCCAGGTAATTTCTGTCTAATTAACTGATCCCCTGAATTGCACTTCTTTATGCTTGGTTTGGGTTAAAACATTGGCCATTGATCTGCTTGACCGTTAATGCCCTGGCTTGACTGACTTGATGCTGTGATATGCTCCATTTGGTTCCTCTACACGCACCCACTCTCTGTATTCTTGCTTCATATCACTCTTTTGCACCCAAGCACACTACATAGTAGCTAGCTACTAAATTAGGCAGTTGACAATTTTGAACTGCTTGCTGTGTAGTTAATTTGGTCATCTTAAGAGTCTCTGCATTTTAGCCTGATGACGGGCTTGGATGTGACTTTGCTTTGCTTGTGTACTGCATGCATATTAGTCCTACTTTCCTCAGCTCCTATTTACTTCACTTGCTACTACCGACCCTATTCATCATAAAATAGTGATTTGAATCCACTGTACTTGCTAAGTTTCCCCTTTTAATTCTATACTCGAATGCATGAGAGCCATTAATTATTTGGTATAACCAGATTTTGCATGACAGCCTTTTGATGACAATTGTGGATTACTAACTCTGTTTTGCCTTTTCTATATTCTATCACCTCCCCTGTTGCTTTGTCAAAGCCCTTGAATATATTATGGAGACTATTGGGGTGGCCTGTTGAGATGCCAAGAGTAATCAACTTCATTGCAAGAATTTAGTGTTTTGATCCTTTTTGACACCTTTCCACTATGCAGCCAATATGAGGAGAAGCATCTTGCGCATAAGGTTCAACAGTGTTGAATCCTTATATACAACAAAACTGACAATGAGGTTATAGTGCAGCCAAAATTGGCGAGCTGATCTTGGTGAAATTGGTGAACTGATCTTGGTGGTTTCATGGTGGAATTCAAAGATTTCTGATTTCCTATTTCAATCTGCCATTGTAATTGAGCTTGTTCCTGTTGTACCTGTTTTGCTCTTTCCTTTCCCTTTGTTTATTCGTTTCTTCTCCACTTTTATTGGGTACTTATAGTTTGGACTTTAAAGCAGAAATATTTTGTATGCTAGAGCCAATGAAATAAATCTCTTTTAAGGAAATGATTCAATTAACAATACCAATGCATGATCCTAATTTATAAACGAAGTATGCACAACTAAATATATGTAATCAATGGACGCTTAAAATAAATGATGGATAAGGATGATAAAAGAACCGACTATGCGCTGCTACATATGTGACTAATGGACAGACATCTATGGCTATTTGACAAATGAAAATAAACATGCTTAATGAGTATAATTATAGATATGAACCAATTTAGGAGATGAAATGCCTAAGAAGTGAACATGAAAGTTAATTGAGATTAGTCCAATTGTTAAAAGGGCTTAAGCCGTATGACTAAAGTGCAACCATACTAAAATACTAAATGAAATTAAGCCATGAAAATATGCAGAAAATGCTAAAAGAGTACATTAAGAATTTTTTGGGTTTTCAAATGCAACCTAAATGACTAAAAATGAATTAGTTAATTCTAAATTAAGAGTTGACTCAAAATGACCAAATCGCCCCTAATGTGCAAATGACCAAAATGCCCATAGTGTTGAAATGACCAAAATGCCCCTAGATGCCCTAATGTCAAATAAGAAATGGGACTCATTTAAGTTTGAAGGGTATAGGACAAAACGAGTGTCTACACCATTCTCTGCCTTTTTCACTATGTGATGCTTGATGATTCTTTGCTGGTTTCTGATCTTGTACTTGTACCACATGCCATTGACTTGTTGCTATTGTGTTTTATTTAAGTATGCATGACACATCCACTAATTAATGATGCTTGTGTCCTAAGCCTGGGGTATATTTTGATCTACACATGACATGAATAAGTATCCATTGCTGTATTTGGTATCTTACTCTGCTGCAGGTTGTTCATTTCCGTCGACAAAGGATTAAATTTCAAGGATATGAGACTCTAGGCAGGGGCTATCAAACCTTACGGTGTAAAAGAAAGAGATGTAATCCGAGAAGACAAATTTAACTTCCTTTGTAAAATCTGTAGTTGTAAACATAGTTGCCAAGTCTTCACTCTCCTTTCTTTTGTTATTCTTTTGGACACTTGTAACCCGAACCTTGGGATCTTAAAAGTGGAAGTATTTTGTAAGCTAGATTCCCGAGTCAATGAAATAAATCTCCTGAAATGACTCAATTAGAAATGCCAATGCTTGACCTTAATTTTGAAGTATGCACAACTGCATGTAACAACTAGTCACTTAAAATGGATGTAATGGACATGGATGGTAAAGGGACCAACATGCTTAAAAAGAAATGGCTATGTGTAGATGATATGCAAACAAAAAAGAAAAGCATGCTTAATGAGTAGATGATAATAAAATATGATCATGCTTAGATGAGAAAAGAATGTGACTAATGACACTAAAATGGATAGTCTTTATGAAAATGCCAACTTGCTAAACTAAGCCTATTACAAAACATGCAACAATACCAAATCTCGGCTAAATACTCAATTCAGGATATAACGTTTGCCCCAAAATTCAATTCAGAATACACCGTTATCACTTGTGTCAATTCAGGATATACCATTATCCTTTTGTGTCAATTAAGGATATGAGGCAGTGTTTAACTTACACGTACCATTAATATGCTGACACGTGTATTTTCAAATTTTTAGTTAAAAAAACATTTTTTTTCTATTTTTTTTCATATAATGAATAAAAAATGAATTTTAACAAAATTATCAAATTCACACCTATCCCAAAAGGATTAAACACTAACCAAATTTCCAAAATTGATGAACTTCATATGAACAATAAGAACAGCCACCACACCCTCTGCCGTAAGCAACCATTGACGGCCTCATCGGAGACTCCAAACTCATAAAAATTTCCAGATTCCATTCTAACAACATCCAAAGTTGAACCCAAACTTAATTTTACCAAATCAAAAACGAAAATAAACACATCTTAAAGTTAACCGAATAAAACAAAAGCAAAACCAAAACAAAAAGAAAAAGAAAAATCAAGATCCTGCAAACCCAAAATACATACACATAGAGCAAAGCAAAATGGAACCAGCATCTATTATTATTTATTTATCAAGATCCAAACTAGAAAAATTAAAAAATAATGAGCAAAACTCCCAAGGTGTGTTTTCCTTGTTCATGCCAAAATGGAATGTTCATTTTTCGGCAACATGAACCAGAGGAAGCTACTTACCTCTGGTAGGTTCTCGAATACAGCTTTTTTCACAACTTTTGCAGAGACGGCTAGGTGCTTTTGGCTGTTGTATTACTTGGGGTTTTCATTGCAGAGGGTGCCGCCAACGGTGGTAGAGGCAGAGGCAACGCTGGTTTGGTAAAATAGGGGGTAGGGTTTCGGTTTAAGGGAGGAGTAGGAAGAAGCAGAAGAAGAAAATAGGAAAAGAAAAAATATAGAGAATAGATCAGTACTGTGACTGCTTAATGCCTTCCTGCTTCCATGAATGGCCTTCTGTATTCGGAAGAAAGAAACCAAAGTTGAAATTCAAGAGAAAGAAGCAGGGGAAACAAAATTTGAAGAAGCTGCTGAAGATAAATATGGCGTTACTGCTTGATGTATTACAAGATAAATCGGTTGAGTAGATGGTGCTTGATCGGTTACACCTGACAAGGTTAACAGAGCTTGATTCAATTGCTCAACAGATAAAAACTCTTGGGTCTACGATGGGCAATGAAAAATTAATCAAAACATACACCATAATCATCATTTAAACCCTAAATATACGGAGGAGAGAATCCAAGAGAGAATGGAAGTGAGTTGAATTGGGGATTTAGGGATTTCGTAGGGGATAATGAGGGATTATTTGATTTGTTTTGGTTAAATGGGAATTTATCCCTTTTTGAATTTTTTTATTTGAAAAATTAATTTTCCACCATTTTTTTCTTTTTCAGTTGCCACGTGACTAATAAATTACATGTGTCACTGTACACGCGATTTCATGGCGCGTGTTTTTTCAACAAATAGTTCCGTTAAATTTTTTCCTGAATTAATACAAAACGATAACGTTATATTCTGAATTGACATAAGGCCTAACGGTATATCCTGCATTACATTTTCACCCAAACGTTATATCCTAAATTGAGTATTTAGCCCCAAATCTCTAAATAAAGCCAAGCCATAAAAATGCCAAAAATGCATATTAAGATATTTTTTTCTTTTTGTTTTCTTTTTTCAAATGCAATTTATATGCCTAAAATGAGTTAACTAATCTAAGCTCAAAGTGGACTTGAGATGACCAAAATGCCCCTAAATGTGCAAATGACCAAAATATCCCTGGATGTGCAAATGACCAAAATGCCCCTGGATGACTCTGATGCCACATAAAACATAAATTGATTCAAATTAAACTTTCTTGGACAAAAATGGGTGTCTAAAGCTGCCCCTCTTTGTGCATTTTCCGACAATTGAAAAGTTTACAAAAGAGCACTTTGTGAACTTTTCAATAACAGGGAAATGCGCAAAGATGTAGACTCCCATTTTGTGGACGTTTATTGAATTTATATTAGAGTTTCTAGAAGAAATGTATCTTAAAGCGGACCCTTTTGACCCTAAACTCTCAAACAGAAACCTCAAGCAGGACCCGAAATAAAGCAAAACATGGAATCAAAACAAGAAAAACCCTTGACTAGAAACTTATATTAGGATTGGAATCGAAACGAGACTTTGATTTGAAACCCTCGACTAGAGACCTCAATTAGGATTTGAGAATGAAATAAAATTAAGAATTGTAACAAGAAAACCCTCGATTAGAGACCTCGATTAGGATTTGAAAATGAAATAGAATTTAGAATTGAAACAAGAAACCCTCGATTAGAGACCTCGATTAGGATTTGGAAATGAAACAAAATTCAAAATTGAAACAAGAAACCCTCGATTAGGATTTGGAAATGAAACAACATTCAGAATTGAAATAAGAAACCCTTGATTAGAGACCTCGATTAGGATTTGAGAATGAAACAAAATTTAGAATTGAAACAAGAAAACCCTCGATTAGGATTTGGAAATGAAACAAAATTTAGAATTGAAACAAGAAACCCTCGATTAGGATTTGGAAATGAAATAAAATTTAGAATTGAAACAAGAAACCCTCGAATAGAGACCTTGATTAGGATTTAGAAATGAAACAAAATTCAGAATTGAAACAAGAAACCCTCGATTAGAGACCTCGATTAGGATTTGGAAATGAAACAAAATTCAGAATTGAAATAAGAAACCCTCGATTAGAGACCTCGATTAGGATTTGGAAATGAAACAAAATTTAGAATTGAAATAAGAAAACCCTCGATTAGGATTTGGAAATGAAACAAAGTTTAGAATTGAGATAAGAAACCCTCGATTAGGATTTGGAAATGTAACTTAATTTAGATTGATACAAGAAACTCGACCAGGGACCTAAGTAGGAGTTGAAAATGAATAAAAACTTGGAATTGAAACCCTAATAATAACTCAATAAATGCCACGTGAAAAACATTTCCGTTTCACTTGAAGCCTAATCTATCAATTTTAAAATAAAGACCCAAGATAGCCCAACATCACTCTTAATCTCTTGTTTAAACCGACAAACTTTGCTCTTATCTTCTTCTTCTCAATATCACATCTTGGATGTCCTTTTTCCGATAACTCCCTTTTATGAAATATATGCCCTTCATTGAGTAAATGCCCCACAAGGATCCTATTTTACTTCCAATGTGGACTTCCCCAATTAATGAAATTAAGACTTATGTTGTAGCTTACCCCGTTTTGTGGTTGAACACCATACATGACCATGTTTACTCAAATATGTTCAATCAGGATTATGATTTTGTAATAAAATGCATAATTCAAGTTTTCCTCTCAACAGAAAATGTATGTAAAAAGAAGTGTAATATTGATCGAGCTAAAATTATGCATGTTGTTATAGCTATGTTTCTATACTTTTTACTACTTTTATATGTGTTTTTACCCTATTTTGTTAGTATTTGTGTTTTTAGGTCTTGAAGACAAGAAAAGTGAAAACTTATTGTTTTTCATTCTTTTTTGAGCTATTTTGGAGACTTTTTACTCAACTATGGATTTAGTCATTTGGAATGAAGATTTGAAGATTTGAAGACTATTGAAGAATTAATTCAAGAAGTAAAAATTGAAGATTTGGAGCTTATTTGCAAAAGGATTGAAGGCAAGACCAGAAGAAGCCCTGAAGTTGAGGATTTTTGGATTATTTATATGGGAATATACTCAGCCCATATAAACCTATAATTGGAGTTAAAATCCCAATTTGTATGCCTAATGTCCAAAAGAATATTCAAATCCCGCAATAATCCCGCAGATTTGCGATATAAGTCCGGTTTCAGCGTATTCTTCGTAGAAAGGCCATACCTTTCTGCTCAGATGTCCGTTTTAAGCCCATTAGCAACCGTTGGAAAGCTAACTCCGAGCTCTACAACTTTCTTTTGAAGTGCAAAGCCCAGATCAGCCATCTTCAAGCCCGAATTTGACGTCGAAGTTCCTGCCAGATTCCAGAAAATTCCAGAATCCTCTTTTGACTTGGATTCTACCCTAGGATGACACCTAATCCAACTTGGAGTCCAAGTTAGAGCTAAACCGTCCTACCCCTATCCTCCACTATAAATAGCCACCTCCTGTATCACAAAACACACACATATACACAATTAATCTCTCATATAGTTTATTCTCTTTTTCTACCTTTCTTTAGTTTTTAGGTTTTCTCTAGTTTTAGAAGAGGGAAAAGTTGTCGACACCCTCTCTAACCATAGAGGGGTGCGACGTCCCTAGGGTTTCAAAGGGGAGAAATCGTTTTTCGTTTGCTCTGTAAGTATTCTTATGCCTCTCATGGATTTTCCTAAGTCCATGAGTAGCTAAATCCTTAATACTTCTAATCCTTTAGTGAATTCAATCAATTGATTATGGTGAGATTTCTATACTTATAATTTTGTGTTAAGTTATTGATGATAGTAGTCAAAACCCTAGAATAATTTTATGATTCTGAATCTTATTTGAGTTATGTGGCCACTAACGATGTAAGAGGAAGATCTATGGCTAGATCAAGCTTAGAATTAATCACTCAAGCTTGATTGTATGTAGCAAATTAGGTTTGTTTAATCGCTGCTTAATGGGTATTTGTCTATCGGAGGTCGAGAAATTTCTCTTCGTATGGTTCTACTTTGTAGGCATGTGTGTAAAAGTAATTAACCTTAATGCTTTGTTCTTAAGTGATCTTTAAGCCCTAAGAAAGTAATCGATTGCTGAAGGAATAAAAGGGATAACTGCAGCTTTAATCTGCCTCTTATCTAAAATACATGTTGGGAAACCTATATCAGTTGTCAGTCAAGAATAAGATGCTTAATTCACCTTTTAAGTCGATGATCCATAGTTAATCTGATTGAATCATATCATCGGAGAAGAAGTATGCTTTATAATTATTGTTTGCTTTATTAATCTGCTTTAGATTTAGACCTAGATTTAATTTGCTTTGTTTTGATTTTTAGTTTAATAGTTTTCTTTATAATTGATTTTCTTTAATCCCCTGTTTCTTAATTGATTTCTTTGGAAAAGATTTTTTTTCTTTATTTTTCTTACTTTCATCACATAACCCTTCTCTGTGGGATTCGACCCCTACTTGCCCTAGCTATTTTAGTTAGTTTATTGTGGGGATTATTTTTATGGTCATAGACGACACGATCATAAATTCTGGCGCCGTTGCCGAGGAAGGGAATTGAATTGAGAGGAAGTGAAGAGAGATTAGATCCAAGAATTAGTTTTTGTTTTTTCCGTTTTTTCTTTAAAAAAAAGTTTTCCTTTTTCCGATTTTTCTAAAAAAAAAATTTGCGATTTAAAAAAAATATTAGGGTTTTCGATTTTTGAAAAAAAATTAATTTTCTTTTCGTTTTTCCTTTTAAAATAAAAAAAATTTCTATTTTCTGTTTCTGCTTTTTATTTTATTTAAGAACTGTTACTGCTAATTTTTCTTTTTAGTTTTGTTTGATTTTTCTAGGAAGTTGCATGCTAAAGACAAGAAGTAGAGGTATAGAAGGTCTAGAATTCAATCCTGAGGCTGAAAAAACACTATTTCAGAACAAGAAGAAGACACAAAGCCAAGTACAAGAAGAGGAGTCATCCAATTCAAGTTCTCAACCTAGTTCTCCTAGATCTGCTGTTTCAACATCGTTAGAAGACATGGCTGAAGAAGAACAGCCCAAAACTCTGAGAGAGTTAGCTGCACCAAACGTCAATGCCAAACGCTTAGCCATTCGTTACCCAGATGCCAATAATTGCCTGTGTATCTACAAGTATTCAAGGTATTCCTGAAGATCAATTCATGTTAAGAACCTTTCCGTTCACTCTTATGGACCGAGCAAAAGATTGGTTGTACCTACTACCCACTGGCTCAATCACATCTTGGACGAGTCTTAAGAAGCTATTCTTGGAAAAGTACTTTCCTGCACATAAAGCATCAAGTATAAGGAAGGAGATTTGCGGAATTAAGCAACGCCATGGATAAACAATGCATGAATATTGGGAACGTTTCAAAACACTTTGTGCGAGCTGCCCCAATCATCAAATCAATGAACAGTTGCTGATCTAGTATTTCTACGAAGGATTACTACCGTTTGACAGATCTTCCATCGATTCTGCAAGTGGAGGAGCTTTCATAGAGAAAACTCCTGCCGAAGCTTGGTCTTTAGTGGAAAACATGGCTGCAAACACTCAACAATTTGGATCTCGAGAAGACTTTAGAAGAGAAGGCCCTACAAGAAGAATTAATGAAGTATCTACCTATTCAACCTCATTGGAGCAACAACTTCAAGAAACGAATCAGCAAATCGCTTTGCTCACTGATTTGTTCCATGTGAATTTCTCAAGTGTGCCAAGGGTTTGCCCTACTTTGGAAGACAACAAGCAAGGAGTCAATGCTGTGGGATTACAAGGAGTTTATCAAAGGAAGCCTGAACCTTATTGGAGACCTGAGCAACCGAGTCAACAATATGGGAACCAAGGTAATTTTCAAGGAAGGCCGAATTTTCAAAGACCTAATTCAATTTTCACAAGCTATCGAGTTACAACAAATCAAAGAAGCTATGGAGATGACGAGAAAACAAATAAGTCAATTAGCTAGTGATTTGAGTGATCTCAAGACACAAGGTCAACAAAGGATTCCATCGCAACCAAAGGTACCTCCTAGAGAGAATGCCAGTGCAATTTCTCTAAGGAGTGGAAAAGAGTTGAAAGACCCTTATCCAAACCTTGCCGCACATCAACAAGCTAAAGGAGAGCCGAACTACACCCAAGAAGATTTACAAGAGCCTGCCGAAATCAAGATTGAAGATGAACCCAATAACAAAGGAGCTGCGCCGATTGAAGATTCCAACAAGGAAGATGTCGTAACTCAACCCAAAGGAAAAGGTGTGTGCGATTCCAACAAGCCTAAAACCGATTCCAACCTAATTCCTTTTCAATCAAGATTGAAGAAGTCGAAGAAAGAAGATGATGATCAAGATATTTTGGAGATATTTCGAAAAGTTGAGGTCAACATCCCACTTCTTGATGCCATTCAGCAAATTCCGAATTATGCAAAGTTCCTTAAGCAACTTTGTACCAACAAGAAAAGATTACAAGGTAAGGTAAGCGCTGGAGCTAATGTCTCTGCTGTGCTTCAAAAGAGTTTACCTCCTAAGTGCAAAGATCCAGGTACGTTTTCTATTACTTGTTCTATTGGAAGAAGTATTATAGAGAATGCTATGCTTGATCTAGGAGCTTCTTTAAGCGTGATGCCTTATTCTTTCTACAAATCTTTAAATCTTGGTTCTTTGAAGAATACTGATGTTATTCTGCAATTAGCTGACGGATCTTTGGTTTATCCCAAAGGTGTTTTAGAGAATATCTTAATTAAAGTTGAGCATTTGATTTTTCCTATCGACATATTCATTATGGATATGGAGTATTCGAAAGATCAATGTCCTCTTTTATTAGGAAGACCTTTCCTCAAAACTTCTCATACCAAGATTGATGTATTCAATGGTTCATTGACCATGGAATTCGATGGTGAAGTCATCCACCCTAGAATTTCATCTCAAGTGCCTTTGAAATCTAACAATTTTGTTTATGTTATTGATAAGTGCATAATTTACATAATTATTGGTGTTAATTTTGATGTTTATTTTATCAACTTTGATTATTTGGTGCTTAATTTCCTTTGATTTTGTTTCATAGCCTTAATTGAAGACTTTATGAAGAAAAGGAACCAAATTGAAGGAAAATAGAAGCTGAAAGGACAAAAAGAGAATTTGGCCAAATCAAATTGAATTGGAAATTGCGAATACATAATCTGTTGTTAGCCGCGCACGGGCTAGGTCCAAGCCGCGCGCGGGCAAGCTTAAATTTGGACGCGGAATTGTTCCTGGTACAAGCCGCGCGCGGGCAGATCTTTGACGCGCGCGGGTGATGCGATCTGGACCCGATTTTGACGAATTTTTCTCCTATTTTTAATGGGATTTCACCTATTTTCAACCAATAATTATTTTCTACGAATTTTGGGCCAATTAAAGTCAGATTCCACTTATTCCTAGCCCCTTTAGGATTTATTAATTATTTGTAATCTTTATTTTATTTTCCCTATTTCTTTTAGGTTTAGAATTTCAACCCCTATATAAAGGGAGGCTTTGTACTTAGAATAAGGGGATTTTTTTGGAGACAATTCTCTTCCACTTTCTTGAAGACAATTTTTAGGGAGTTTTTCTTCCTCTCTCATGTTCTTTATTTATTTTATAATTTATGTTTTTATTTTCATAAGCATGAGTAGCTAAATCCCTAATTAGGGTTTAGGGTGAAGCCAATTGGGGATTATTATTTAATTTATGTTTTGAATTATTTTTCTTTCAAGTTAGATTTATTTTTCGTGTTCTTCATGGGATTTATATGCCTGATCAACATATAGATTGTCTTAGGGATTGTGTGATGTACTAACATGAGAAGCATAATCTGTGCACTAGGAAAATAGACAAATTAGGCTGGATCAGACATGAATCTTAGGCTAATTTGATAGATGAATAATTACTTGTTCTTAATGAATCTAGTTAATTAGGTTGACATCGACGGATAGTGAATCTAATTAGTTTGGTATTCCTGTGTAGACTTGACGGAGCGCATAGGTAATTAAGTGTAATTCTATTCTAACTTTGCATCAATTCAATTCATAGGTTAATTAATAATTTCACAATTAGGTGAAACCTGAAGCCCTAAGCCTTTTAATTACTGTCTTCACCATCTTATTTAATTCCCTGCTTTTATAATTTCATTGTTTTAATTTTAACTTATTTTGATAATTTCTCAAAATTTCCTTCTCTGATAGAATTAATTTTATTAGAAATAAATTGTTCCCTGTGGGTTCGACTCCTGGAATACTCTAGGATTTTATTACTTCAACTGACTCTGTGCACTTGCAGATTTAGTACATCAAGTTTTTGGGCCGTTGCCGGGGAGCACACTAAATTTCTATTTTTAATTTGTTCTATATTTTATTTTTATTGCATATTTTTCTTCTCTTTCCTTAGATTTTAGGTAGTGTATGACAAGAGCAACCACTGATTCTCAAGCTCTTGTTCCGTACAATCCTGAAAATTGAGAAACTCTGCAAATTCAATCGAAAACAAGCAAAACTTGAAAAGCAAAGGCAAAAAGAAATCATGGGTGATCAAGAAGTTGACGCTAAACCTGTGGGAGATTATGCTATCCCGAGTATTACAAATGCTCGGACTAGCATAGCCAGGCCTACCATTCAGGCTCAAAATTTTGAAATCAAGGCAGGCCTCATCACAATGGTCCAACAAAATCCTTTTGATGGAAGAACTACTGAAGATCCTTTGCTGCATATAACAAATTTCCAAGAAATTTGTGATACGGTAAAGATTCATAATGTTACTGATGAAGCAATTCGTTTGCGTTTGTTTCCTTTTTCTCTCAGGGACAAGGCGAAAGCTTGGTTGAATTCCTTTCCTGCATGCCACTTCAAAACCTGGGATGAGCTTACCACAGCTTTTCTGACAAAGTACTTCCCACTTGAGAGAACCAATAAGCTCAGAACTGACATCACTAGTTTTAAGCAACGTGACAACGAAACGCTTCATGTGTCTGGGAAAGATTCAAGGATTTGCAGCGAAATGTCCACACCATGGAGTTCCAGATTGGTTATTGGT
>AWWV01009981.1:0-17013 GCA_001974805.1 Corchorus capsularis | reverse complement strand
TAATGTCTTCGATTAAAGGTTTAAAGGCTTGCGTCACGTGCTAAATGCCGCCGTACACCTACGAAAGTGGAATCAATATCATGTTTTAGGTTTAGTTTTAGTTTAGCTTGCTAAGGGACTAGCAAGAACTAAGTGTGGGGGAATTTAATAAGTGCATAATTTACATAATTATTGGTGTTAATTTTGGTGTTTATTTTATCAACTTTGATTATTTGGTGCTTAATTTCCTTTGATTTTGTTTCATAGGCTTAATTGAAGACTTTGTGAAGAAAAGGAACCAAATTGAAGGAAAATAGAAGCTGAAAGCACAAAAAGAGAATTTGGACAAATCAAATTAAATTGGAAATTGCGAATACATAATCTGTTGTTAGCCGCGCGCGGGCTAGGTCCAAGCCGCGCGCGGGCGAGCTTAAATTTGGACGCAGAATTGTTCCTGGTACAAGCCACGCGCGAGCAGATCTTGCCCGCGCGCAGGTGATGCGATCTGGACCCGATTTTGACGAATTTTTCTCCTATTTTTAATGGGATTTCACCTATTTTCAACCAATAATTATTTTCTACGAATTTTGGGCCAACTAAAGTAAGATTCCACTTATTCCTAGCCCCTTTAGGATTTATTAATTATTTGTAATCTTTATTTTATTTTCCCTATTTTTTTTAGGTTTAGAATTTCAACCCCTATATAAAGGGAGGCTTTGTACTTAGAATAGGGGGATTTTTTTGGAGACAATTCTCTTCCACTTTCTTGAAGACAATTTTTAGGGAGTTTTTCTTCCTCTCTCATGTTCTTTATTTACTTTATAATTTATGTTTTTATTTTCATGAGCATGAGTAGCTAAATCCCTAATTAGGGTTTAGGGTGAAGCCAATTGGGGATTATTATTTAATTTATGTTTTGAATTATTTTTCTTTCAAGTTAGATTTATTTTCCTTGTTCTTCATGGGATTTATATGCCTGATCAACATATAGATTGTCTTAGGGATTGTGTGATGTACTGACAGGAGAAGCATAATCTGTGCACTAGGAAAATAGACAAATTAGGCTGGATCAGACATGAATCTTAGGCTAATTTGATAGATGAATAATTACTTGTTCTTAATGAATCTAGTTAATTAGGTTGACATCGACGGATAGTGAATCTAATTAGTTTGGTATTCCTGTGTAGACTTGACGGAGCGCATAGGTAATTAAGTGTAATTCTATTCTAACTTTGCATTAATTCAATTCATAGGTTAATTAATAATTTCACAATTAGGTGAAACCTGAAGCCCTAAGCCTTTTAATTACTGTCTTCACCATCTTATTTAATTCCCTGTTTTTATAATTTCATTGTTTTTAATTTTAACTTGTTTTGATAATTTCTCAAAATTTCCTTCTCTGATAGAATTAATTTTAGTAGAAATAAATTGTTCCCTGTGGGTTCGACTCCTGGAATACTCTAGGATTTTATTACTTCAATTGACTCTGTGCACTTGCAGATTTAGTACATCAGTTATAAACTCTAAGTGGGTTAAGAAAGGAGCCATTAAAGATTCTTCACCAATATCGCCAGCATTGGAAGCCTTGTCTAAAGCAATTGAGCCTCCTAGCTTTAGAGAGAAGAATGATCGAGCAAAAGAAGCCAAGAAGGAGCTAGAAGTCAACAACAAAGAAGTTCAACCATCCCTGAAGATCAACCGACCAAGCAATTCAACCGAGAAGCAAGATATAGATCTTAAACATAGAACTAAAGTTGGAAGCATTCTTCAACGTAGAGTGGAGAATTTTCCCCAATTTTGGCAAAAGTTTAAGAAGCTATGTGCTGCTCACCCTCATCATGGTTATGATCAAAGAAGATTGGCTCAAAACTTCTACCAAGGATTAAGAGCTTCTGATAGATTGTCTGTCGACACTCTTATCTATATTCCCCTGTTCGATCACAGTACTGCTGACATATACGAGATATTGGAGAATTTTGCCAAGATGTTAACCAATACACCGAAGGAAGCTGCTCAAGGACTCAGCCCGGCTAAGCCTGTGCCGCACAAGCCATCTTGCCCTGCTATAGCCCGGCCATCGACATCACATGGCCGGCCAACACCGGCCAAGACTGCCCAAGCCCGTGCGCCTAGCTCGGCCACAGCCCGGCCACCCGAGCCACCTGTCCGGACGACACCAGCCCATGCCGCGCCACATGCCCGGATTAGCCAGGCCACCACCGCGCCTCCTGCCCGGCCATGCTCGGCCCTGCCTGCTCAACCCGCGCCATGGCCCGTGCCAACCGCTATGCCGCCCAGGCCATGCTTGGCCTTGTCCGCCCCTTCCGCGCATCCATACGCGCCATGCCATGCCATGTCTGCACCAGTGCCCAACCGGGCCACCACAAGCCTTTGTCGCGCCGCCTCAAGCCATTACCATGCCATCGCCAAATCGTGATGCTTTGATTCTTTCAAGTCTTGATAAAATTCAACTTGAAATTATCAAAATCATTGAAGAGAGTAGAATTATCGAAGACCTGTTGAAGGATTGCACCCAAAATTCCTTCACCCTTGAAGAATAACCTTCTTTAAGGCAGTCTAGCCAAAGACCTTAAAGAAAGGCGCTTATTGGGAGGCAACCCAATATTTTTTTACTAATCCTTAATTTTTCTTTGTTTTATTTTTTTTTCTTTTTTAGGATTTTCCATACCAAAGGAGCAATAGGAGCTTATGTTTTGGACAATTGCAAAGCAAGAGAAATTAAATGGAGAATATGCCCCTTGCCGATTCCAAATCCTCATTGGATCCAATTGGAGCTTATGCTTGGAGAATAGAGAAGCTTTCTTTAACTCTATCTTTTTCTTGCAATATTTTGATTGATTTTTCTTTGATATGCGATTCATATAGATATAGGTTAATTAGGATTTAAAAGATGTATATTTATTTTTGTTTTGATTTTCCATGCTTGTTAATACATTGGGGACAATGTATCTTTTAAGTGTGGGGGAGTGAGTTTGCATACATATAAAAATTACATAGAAATTGGTATAATTTTTTCGAAAATTTTGACAATTTTGATTTTATGTATATTTTGAGTTGTTGATTTGATTTTTGATTGATGATATCTTAGAATTTTTAAGAATGATAGATTTATTGATTGATTTATAGTATGATATCTTATTTCTTAGATTAGGTATAATTGAAGTCTGTGATAATTACTTACCATGGATTATTTCTATGATTGCCTATTTTTAGAACTTGTGTTTAATTTTTATTGAAACTACACTTATGAGAGTATTTTATGAATATGTCAAAAATAAGTGTGGGGGACTATCTATATTAGAAGGGTAGTTTAAAAAAAAATCTTTTTCATAAAAAGAGTGTTTTTCATGCAAGAGGAGAAGAGATATCTTTTGCCTCAAAAATTAAAAAAAAAAAATCCATTGTTGTCACTCTTCTCTTTAAACAAAAGGAGTTTGTAACCCTTGGGAAGAGGATAAGAGGCATGAATCGGCAGAAGTATTGTCCCTCTAGAGTGCTAGTAGCCTCACAAAAAATAAAATAAAGGGCGTTAGTAACCCCTAAGCATGAACATTTTGAGGTTAGTAACCTCAGTTTTCTAAATTAATTACCCTTTGAAAAATCATTATAACCCATGCGAAATTCTTGATTTGTATTCATATATGCAATTTTTTGAGTAGTGGAGATAAAGGTGAAGACATAAGCTTATAGAAAGAAGTAGTTATAGGTGTAATAAATGATAAGTGATTAGAGCTACTTTAATTATGGTTACTTAAGAATGAGGATGCTTGCTATATCTTGATCTATTGAATTGGATACTCTTAATATTCTTTGTTATTCTGATCTCATAAATTGAATTGATCCTTGATATATGTATATGATTCAAAGTTTTTCAAAAGATTGGAACAAGACTCACAATCATAAATCTTAATTTTTGTTTGTCTACACTAGTTTGCTAGGGACTAGCAAAGATTTAATGTGGGGGAAATTATGATCGAGCTAAAATTATGCATGTTTTTATAGCTATTTTTCTATACTTTTTACTACTTTTATATGTGTTTTTACCCTATTTTGTTAGTATTTGTGTTTTTAGGTCTTGAAGACAAGAAAAGTGAAAACTTATTGTTTTTCACTCTTTTTGGAGCTATTTTGGAGACTTTTTACTCAACTATGGATTTATTCATTTGGAATGAAGATTTGAAGATACGAAGTTCGTGATTGAAGATATTTTGAAGATTTGAAGACTATTGAAGAATTAATTCAAGAAGTAAAAATTGAAGATTTGGAGCTTATTTGCAAAAGGATTGAATCCAAGACCAGAAGAAGCCCTGAAATTGAGGAATTTTGGCTTATTTATATGGGAATATACTCAGCCCATATAAACCCTATAATTGGAGTCAAAATCCTAATTTGTAGGCCTAATATCCAAAAGAATATCCAAATCCCGCAATAATCCCGCAGATTTGCGATATAAGCCCGGTTTCAGCGCAGTCTTCGTAGAAAGTCCATAACTTTCTGCTCAGATGTCCGTTTTAAGCCCATGAGTAGCCGTTGGAAAGCTAACTCCCAGTTCTCCAACTTTCTTTTAAAGTGCAAAGCCCAGATCTGCCATCTTCAAGCCCGAATTTGACGTTGACGTTCCTGCCATATTCCAGAAAATTCCAGAATCCTCTTTTGACTTGGATTCTACTCTAGGATGACACCTAATCCAACTTGGAGTCCAAGTTAGAGCTAAACCGTCCTACCCCTATCCTCCACTATAAATAGCCACCTCCTGTATCACAAAACACACACATATACACAATTACTCTCTCATATAGTTTATTCTCTTCTTCTACCTTTCTTTAGTTTTTAGGTTTTCTCTAGTTTTAGAAGAGGGAGAAGTCAACACCCTCTCTAACCATAGAGGGGTGCGACGTCCCTAGGGTTTCAAAGGGGAGAAATCGTTTCTCGTTTGCTCTGTAAGTATTCTTATGCCTCTCATGGATTTTCCTAAGTCCTTGAGTAGCTAAATCCTTAATACTTCTAATCCTTTGGTGAATTCAATCAATTGATTATGGTGAGATTTCTATACTTATAATTTTGTGTTAAGTTCTTGATGATAGTAGTTAAAACCCTAGAATAATTTTATGATTCTGAATCTTATTTAAGTTATGTGGCCACTAACAATGTAAGAGGAAGATCTATGGCTAGATCAAGCTTAGAATTAATCACTCAAGTTTGATTGTATGTAGCAAATTAGGTTTGTTTAATCGCTGCTTAATGGGTATTTGTCTATCGGAGGGCGAGAAATTTCTCTTCGTATGGTTCTACTTTGTAGGCATGTGTGTAAAAAGTAATTAACCTTAATGCTTTGTTCTTAAGTGATCTTTAAGCCCTAAGAAAGTAATCGATTGCTGAAGGAATAAAAGGGATAACTGCAGCTTTAATCGGCCTCTTATCTAAAATACATGTTGGGAAACCTATATCAATTGTCAGTCAAGAATAAGATGCTTAATTCACCTTTTAAGTCGATGATCCATAGTTAATTTGATTGAATCATACCATCGGAGAAGAAGTATGCTTTATAATTATTGTTTGCTTTATTAATCTGCTTTAGATTTAGACCTAGATTTAATTTGCTTTGCTTTGATTTTTAGTTTAATTGTTTTCTTTATAATTGATTTTCTTTAATCCCCTGTTTCTTAATTGATTTCTTTGGAAAAGATTTTTTTTTTCTTTATTTTTCTTTCTTTCATCACATAACCCTTCTCTGTGGGATTCGACCCCTACTTGCCCTAGCTATTTTAGTTAGTTTATTGTGGGGATTATTTTTATGGTCATAGACGACACGATCAAATATACAATATTAATATTAAGGAGGAAAAGAAAATGTATATAAAAAGGCCTTACTTTCAATAAGAGGGATAGTTCATAAGCAAAAATGTTGAAGTAATAACAAATATATAAAGAAGTAGAGTTGACCGTATGGCGATGAATACTCCGACGATTTTGAATGATGGATAATTCCCTTGCATTTCAATTGGTCATGTGTGTAAATTCCTCTTCTTTTTTGGTCATCACTGGTAGCTCTGGACTGCTCACTCACCCTTTCGACCTCACAAGAAGATTGAGCAAGATTCCACTGTCAATGCCTTTCCATCCTTCACTTGAGCCACCTTTTCGGGTTTTCAGCTCAAGAACCCCCATTGGATTCAGGCTGCCCTTTGCGGGTTTTCAACCTGAACCCCTCCTTTTTATTTACTTATCTTTTTCGGACCTATTTCTATTTTAGGCCAAGTTTTTTTCTTTTTTCTTTTTCGACCTCTTTCTATTTTAGGCCAAGTTTTATTTTTTTCTTTTTTTAGTTTCCCCCTCTTAGGCATAATATTTCTTCACCGCATCCGAATTAATTGGACTTGGTAATTCTTCCCCATCCATCTCTTGCAGAATTAAAGCACCTCCAGAAAATGCCTTCTTTACAACATATGGCCCTTCCCAATTCGGTGCCCATTTTCCCCTTGGATCTCGTTGCTCAGAAAGAATTTTCTTCAGCACCAATTCTCCTTCTTTGAACTGCCTAGGATGCACTTTCTTATTGAATGCCCTTATCATCCTCTTCTGATATGCTTGTCCATGACAAAGAGCAATCATTCTTTTCTCTCCTAAAAGATTCAACTGATCATATCTTTCTTGTTCCCACTCTGATTCCTCTAGCTTAAATTCTTGGTACACCCTTAATGAAGGAATCTCCACTTCAATTGGCACTACTGCTTCCATTCCATACACCAGAGAATAAGGAGTTACCCTTGTGGATGTTCTGGCACAAGTCCTATAGCCATGCAGAGCAAAAGGCAGTTTTTCATGCCAATCTCTATAAGTTTCCGTCATTTTCCGTATAATGTTCTTGATGTTCTTATTTGCTGCTTCCACTGCGCCATTCATTTTCGGACGTCTTGGGGCAGAATTGCTCTGGCTGATTTTAAACTGAGCACAAGCAGCCGCAATTAGCTTGCCATTCAAATTCATTGCATAGTCAGTAATGATTCTTTCAGGCAGGCCATATCGACAAATAATTTCCTTCTTGATAAATTTGAGGACTACTGATTATGTTATGCTAGAATAAGATGCAACGTCCACCCATTTAGTAAAGTAGTCAATTGCCACTAAGATGAATTGATGACCATTTGAAGGCTTAGGATTTATAGCCCCGATCACATCTATGCCCCACATTGAAAATGGCCATGGAGATACCAAAACATGAAGTGGACTAGGAGGAGTGTGTATCTGATCTGCATATATCTGACACTTATGACATCTCCTGGCATAATTGATACAATCAGTCTCCAAAGTTAACCAATAATACCCTGCTCTCATAACTTGCCTGGCCAATCTATGCCCGCTAGCATGACTTCCACAAATTCCCTCATGCAGTTCCTCTAGTATCCTTTTAGCTTCCGCCGAGTTTACACATCTCAACAGAACCTGATCCTGACTGCTCTTATACAATACCTCCCCATCCAAAACATATCCCAATGACATTCGCCTAATCACCCTCTTATCATTGTTGGTAGCATTCTCTGGATATTTCTGATGTTTAAGATACTGTACGATATCATAATACCACGGATTCCCGTCTAGCTCTTCCTCCACACTCATAATATGGGCTGGTGCTTCTTTCAACCTCAACCTAATTGGCGGTATATTCACATCTCCTCCAATTTTAAACATGGCGGCCAGAGAAGCCAAGGCATCGGCCAATTGATTTCCTTCTCGAGGCACGAAATGAAAGTAAATATCCTCAAATTGTTCCATTAACTCCAATATGTGCTCTAGGTAGGGGATTAACTTAGATTCTCCTGTTTCCCATTCTCAATTCATTTGGTATACCACCAAAGCTGAGTCACCATAAACTTCTATTACCTTGATCTTTTTCTCAATAGCCATCTGAATTCCAAACGCACACGCCTCATATTCCGCAATGTTGTTTGTACAGGGGAAATCTAACCTTGCTGTGGCCGGATAATGATTCCCTTCGGGTGAAACCAACACGGCACCGATTCCATGCCCCAACATATTAGATTCCCCATCAAAGTATACTTTCCATTTTGTCGGTCCTTCTGAAACTTCATTCTCAACATTCATTACAGCCATGAGATCTTCATTTGGGAATTCAAATTTTACAGGCTCATAATCATTACTTGCTCTATCGGCCAGAAAGTCTGCCACCGCACTTCCTTTTATGGCTTTTTGGGACACATACACTATATCATATTCAGACAAGAGTACTTGCCACCTTGCAATTCGGCCAGACAAACCAGGCTTCTCGAAAATATATCGAAGGGGATCAAGTTTGGCTACCAACATCGTAGTGTGGTATAACATGTATTGCCTTAGCCTCTGCGCGGCCCATGCCAATGCACAACACATTTTCTCCAGTGAGGAATAGTTTGACTCATATTCTGTAAATTTCTTGCTCAGGTAATAAACTGCATACTCTTTCCTTGCTGACTTCTCTTGTTGGGCCAAAACGCAACCTATGGACTTCTCAAATACTGTCAAATACAAGATCAAAGGCCTTCCTCGTTCTGGGGGCATCAAAACAGGTGGATTTAACAGATACTCCTTTACTTTCTCTAAGGCAGCTTGACATTCATCATCCCATTCACCCGGATTATTCTTCCTGAGACTTAAAGATGGGGTCACACTTTGCCGTCAACTGGGATATGAAACGAGCTATATAATTCAATCATCCTAGAAACCCCCTCACTTTCTTTTGGGTTCTAGGTGGAGGCAAATTCTGAATTGCTTTGACTTTATCAGGATCTACCTCTATTCCATTCTGGCTCACTACCAAAACCCAACAACTTCCCAGATGTTGCTCCAAATGTGCACTTGGACGGATTCAACTTGGGCTGGTACTCCCTGAGTCTTTGGAACAACTTTTTCAAATTCATTAAGTGCTCCTCTGGTGAGTGGGCCTTAGCAATCATGTCATCTACATATACCTCAATTTCTTTGTGCATCATATCATGAAATAAAGTGAGCATTGCTCGGTGATAAATGGCTCCCGCATTCTTCAACCCAAACGGCATGACTTTATAACAAAACGGACCCCATGCAGTCATAAAAGCAGTCTTTTCCTTGTCTTCGGGCGCCATCTTAATTTGGTTATATCTAGAAAAGCCATCCATGAAAGAAAGCAATGAATGTTGGGTTGTATTGTCTACCAAAATGTCAATGTGAGGCAGTGGGAAGTTATCCTTAGGACTGGCTCTGTTTAAATCCCGATAATCTACACACATCTGCACCTTTCCGTCCTTCTTCAGGACTGGGACAATGTTGGCCTGCCATTCAGGGTATCTAATCTCCTCAAGGAAATCGACATCAAACTCTTTAATTTTCAAAAGCATATCCGGCTTCATCCTTCTTAGCTTTTGTTGTACCGGCTTGCATTCTGGTCTAATCGGTAATTTGTTAACTGCTACCTCTGGATTTAACCCCGGCATATCCTGATATGACCATGCGAACACATCTGCATACTCTTTCAGCAATTCTAGTAACTGTTGCCTGTCTTCTGACGCTAAAGTGGTGCCAATCTTTACTTCTCTCCTATTCTCCTTTGTACCCAAATTTAACAATTCAGTGGATTCTTTATGGGGCTAGCTTTATCTATCTTCTTGCTCAATCAATCTCATGAGGTCTGAGGGTAGCACTGAGTCCTCGGCATATTCCTCAGCCATATCATTATTACACACAGGCCTTTCGAAAATATTTGCAGGGCTATCCGGTTCGTCTTTGCATTCATTGCCAATTAGCCTGAGAAAGAAATGAAAAGAATATATAGATATAGAGAAATAAAGTATAAATAAATAAATAAATAAATATATGCAAACAAAATGGAATGAATGAGAGGGAACTTGAATATGCATTAGATTTCATTACTCATCATAACAAAGAGAACATGATTTGAATAACATCCATGACCATGCAAATCAGATTCAATCACATTTTTAGGGAAAAGACATTAAAACTCTTAAAAGTCTGATTACATTTCATTGCTAACAACAACTGGAAACTAAAACTCAGTCCAATTGACCTCCTCTGTTCCTGGTTTCACTGACAAGTCCTGAAACTTTCCCCTGACAGCTGAAACCTCAGTGGCTAGATGAATGGCATTTATCTTCTCTGATGGATTCTCCCAACCAGCTGATCTGAAGGTGTGATACAAGGGGGGAAATTCCATTTTGCCTGCTTCATACGGCTCTCCCTTAAGCCTGGCCATCCTCCTTTGCTTCATTTTTTCCTTTGACTCAACTCGATCCTTCCAAACCGGTTTGAAACCCAGGCCAAAAGTATAAGCATACTTTGGTGTAGATATGGCTTCCCCAATTCCTTGAAGTCTCTTTCCAAGGCCCCATCCAACTTTCCACCCTTTTCCAATCAACTACTTTAGCTGCATCATCCAATTCTTAGTGATATGAGGCTTAGGCATCTTTCCTCCTTTCATATGGGTCACCTCTGCAACTTCGAAAGAACGATAGGAATCTTCTACCCCTTCCTCTGTAGCTTCCAAATATGGAGCAGTGTGAGTTTGCGTAGCTCTAATGTCTTTCTCTACCTTGATCTCTATCAGCTTGTTTCCCATTCGGAACTTAACTGCTTGGTGCAAAGTTGATGGTACAGCGCCTGCCATATGAATTCATAGACTTCCCAATAAGCATGAGTAAGAGGGACTTATATCCATGACTTGGAAAGTCATCAAGAATTCAACTCCTCCTATTGTCATTTGAAGCTCAATATCACCTCTCACAGAGCGGGTGGTTCCATCAAAAGCTCTCACCATCATATTGTTTCGTTTGATGTAAGAAAGATCCACATATAATTTCTCCAACTAATGATACGGCATGATATTCAGAGCAGACCCATTATCAATCAGAATTCTGCCGACATGAAACTCGTTGCACCCAGATGATAAATATAAAGCTTTCAAGCTGTTTCTTCCTCCGTCAGGAATATCCTCATCTGTGAATGTGATATGCCTTGCAGTTATGCTTCCCACAATATGATCAATATTCTCCATTATGATTCCTTGCTCCACATAAGCTTGACTCAACACTCGAAGGCTTTCCGATACGCTTCTGAATTCAACAGCAGAGATAGGATGGAAATCCGAGCAGGCATCTTGTTCAACTGATCCACCACACTGTACTCACTATGCCCGATAATCTTGAGAAACTCACAAGCTTCGTTCTCTGTAAAGCATGGCTTCCCTATTTCCCCTTGAGCTGAGGATTGGCCTTGTTCCATCACTGGTGTCTTATCCACAGGACATCCTTTCTCAAACTCCTCCTCTCTCCGTATTGCTTCTTTCATAGGTTGTGAATAGCAACGACCACTTCTAGTCATCCCTCCAACCCCAATTATGTTGGCTGAATCTGTTTGAACTTCTACTGTTTGAGGGGACACATTAACATCATATCTCCAAGGCACACAATAATTACTTTCATAGGCAAAAGGTTTAGGTGAGTTGACCATCATGTGTTGCAGCATCACTGTAAGAGGCTTTGGTATAAAGGGTAGTACCGTTGGGATTGTGGGTACAAAGGGTGATGGTGGTAACTTGGTAGGCAAGGTGGGAATAAACAGCTTCGGTTTTTCTTCCTCTATCACCACATTAACATCTTCCATTGGAACTTCAATATAGAACTGAATTCGGGACTCATCCATCAACTTCTGGACAAAAGCTTTGAATGCCTTGCAACTCTGTAAAGCATGCATACCGTGCATAGGGCATTCTCCATTACTGACCTGCCCTTCATATTGCCCCGGCTCCATCATGTCGGCCTTCACTAACGCCTTGTATACAGTTTCCATAGGGGTGACAACCTTGTGGACATCCCTTATCACAATCTCCCCTCCACATATAGCATTGACCTAGCCTCCATTGTGATTAGGTAGTGGATTCCCTATGGTATTTGGTTGTTCTATCTTGGGAAAACTGAGCTTTCCACTCTTAACTAAAGCTTGCACCTCCTGCTTCAGTCTAAGGCAATTCTCAATTGAATGTCCTTGGGCCCCACAATGAAAATCGTAATAAGCGTTAACATCATATCATGTAGGAAATGGCGGCTGTAGAGGACGGTGATACTGAACTTGACGGACCAAATTCTGCTGGACCAACATGGTAGCAGCTTTGAATATGTATAAGGGATAGGATCAACTTGCTCTCCAGCTTGCCGAAAAAGTAGCCCTTGGAGGAAAAGGTTGACCAACAGGTTATGATGTAAGTATTGGAGATTGTTGATTTGGTATTAGCGCCCTGTAGGAAGTGCCTCTAACGTTGTTGACTGGCTAATAAGAGTATGGGGCCGGTGTTGGTGGACCATAGTAGTTCATCAGGCTCTAAGCAGGTTGTTGGTAGTTGTAGGCGGGAGGTGGATAATATGGTCTATAGGAAACTTGAGGCTGGTACCCCACCTGATTGACACTACTAACTTCCTCTTTCTTCTTTCCAATCGACCCCTTTTTAGCCTCATCTGGAACTACAATCTTCCCGAACTTAATGTTATTATCAAGTTTCTGTCCTACACAATTTTTGCAAATGGTTCACCCGACATGTTGAAAAGCTTATCATAGAAGATCGACTTCTGAGTGTCGATGAAAGCCCCGAAATTTCTTATTCCCTTATCGTCGGCCTGACCTGGGCAGCCATATCCCTCCAACGTTGAGCAAACTCAGTGTAGCTCTCAGTAGGCTTCCTTTCCATGGCTTTCAAAGTTTCTCTGTTTGGAGCAAATTCAATCAAGTACATATAGTGGTCAAGGAAAGCCTTTGCAAGATCGTCCCAGGAACGAATGCGATGCTTATCGAGCTGGTTGTACCAAGCAGAAGCTGTGTTTGTCAAGCTATCCTGAAAGCAGTAGATCATCGGCTTTTCATTTGCCGCATAGGGTCCCATCTTCTTTGTATAGCTCTTCAAATGATTGTTCGAGTAGTTTTTGGTCCCATCAAATTTCTCGAACTCCGGAGCCTTTAATTTTGGATGTATGACCAGGCCATCCACCAAAGACAGTTCTACAGCATTGATGAGCCCGTAGTAGCTACTCGAGCCTTCTGACCGACGAAGCCTTTCCTCAATCAAGCTTAGCATGCGCTTTTTCTCGTCTGCTGAGTCGTCCTCCTTCTTTCCAATAGCCCCCAATGGCTTCTCTTGACTTACAGCTATTGTTCCTGGGTGGTAGTGCACTGGATTCTCATACGAACCCTCCCCTCGAGTATAGTAAGGTGTTGTGGGATAATAGACATACCCTGCAGCGCATCATTGGTTGTTTCAGCCTGCAACTTCCCATTATCTTTAGGTTTCCCTGCCATTTCATCTAAGTTGTTTGCTTTCTCCTGTGTCGCCCCTTCTCTTGCTGGATTTTCTATGGCCATAGACAACCTGTTCACCGCTGCCAACACTTGCCTAAACTGTCCCTTCATTTCATCCCTGTCTCGCTTCAGTTCCTCAAATTCCTCACCATGCAGACTTGCCATTGTCCTAGGCTTTGACCTTGTGAAATACTGACGTTGAACTATCTTGGAACCTTTATTATTAAAACCATCGATTAGAAACCAGAATTAAATCTTTTATTAATGAATGTGGATGAACGAATGCCCTAAAAGGAAGAGTTTACAAGATTCCCCACCATTATAGTGGAATTCATAATTCTTCACTTTTATATCCAGAACTTATGACTTTGTGCATTCACATAAGTCAAAGTATCCTTCGCACTGGCATTTATGCATGGTGTATGCATGAATATTTGAATGAATGACCTAAAAAGGAATGTCATAAAGATTCTCCACCATTATGGTAACAGTTCATAACTTTGATTTTGTGCATTCACATAAATCAATATCCTTTATATGTAAGAACTAGTCACATAATGCCGAAACCAAGAAGCTGAATTAACCCAAAACAAGGTTTAAAACACCACATCACTACATCACCAAATTGTTCAAGCTTTGATTACAATCTACAAATGTTCATTTGTTTAACCATTTTAATCTAACACCATCAAATATCTATTGAGTATCATTCGTCGACTCCTCGCGTCTGCGCTTATCACAATCTTCATTCAGGAAGATGTCTCTGTAAGCGCTGATGAAAGCTCCAAATAGACGGATCACCTTCTCAAACAATTAAGGACCTCCTCTCCTTCTAGTCTCCTAAATATCTTCTGATTGCAGACCTTCTGAACCTCGCTTTTGATTTCCTTAGCCTTTGCTACTCCTTCTTGGACATATGTCTGCAATTCTATCAACTGGTCGGTGAGCGTGTGGTAGGCATGTTCCCACTTGTAAAGCCTGTATTTGATGAAAAACCATGCCCTTTTTAGTTCCTTCACTTTAACCTTCAACTGATAGTATTCCGACTCGAGATCATCGAAGTTGTCTTTTCGTTCCTGTACCAATTCTTCCAAACGAATTATTTCAACATTTAGATCCTGGATTTGAGCTTCGTAAGGGACTTTCCACAACATCAATTGTACTTCTTGCCCTGCTGTCTTCCCTTTTTCTTCCTCAAGTGCGATTGTCAAGGCAGCGACCTTTTCATTGGCTTCATTGAACTCGGCCTCCCGTCTCCTTAAAGCTCTAATTTCTTCATTCTGACGTCGGACTAGGGAGACTAAATTGCTGCTGAAGTCTCTTTCCTCCTCCATCTCTCGCATAATACGCTGACGATCACCCAGTATTTGGGTATTCTCCCGTTGGAGTGCCATGTATGTGGGACTCTGAGTAACCACTATAGCTCTTTTTCCTTTCACATCCTTCACTTCATCCTTGAGTGCATCAATTGATTGGCCCAATTTCTTGTTCTGATTTGCACAAAATTCTGCTTTATCCTTTTCTTTCTGATAATCCTGCTCCAAATATTCCTTCTTTTTTACAACTTTGTCCATCTGGATCTGCAGGTTCTCAACTGCTTCCATTAGCTATGCCTTCTCTTTCTCCCATTTGGCCTTCTTTGTCTTGAACTTTTCTTCCAATTCCCAAAGTACAGCCCCCTCACGAAGACGCTTATTCTCAATCTTTAACTTAGTGAGCTCATCTTCACTATTTGCTCACAATCTAATTCTTGGGTTTTTGGCAGGAGGTGGTGCTAGATTCTTGACTGTTTCCTTGTGCCATATGACATACTTGGAGATGGGATGGTCTTAAAAGGCGAGTCAGTCACATATTCCCATTGTGAATTCTTCCACTTGAGTGCCTTGGCCCTAGTTGCATCTACTTCCAATGGTCCCTTATGCTTAATGTCAATACTACACAAACCCTGCATGTCGAGAATGAATTGCCCTACCCCAAACTGTCTGAGTACCAAAGAAGTCGAGTAAGTAGTGGTTCCCCATGGTCCCATCAGTAGCATGAACGACACCCCACCACTTCGATGCACAGGGGTCTTACTTCTCATTGACCGGGCCCTCCACACAATGCTGCCATGCCCACATTCTCTGAACTAATCTATCCATTCCTGTACTGTCTTCTTAACCCATGCAATATTCTTAAACTCTTTGATGTGATCACTATCTCGGAACTGAATGGACATTTTAGTTGTGTCAATCAAGGGCAAGTGTGTCTTCATCCATATAGTCAACATGGCCGCACAACCGATGAACCTTCCCTCTCCGGCCCTCCTACAGTGGTTCAAAGATCGGATAGTCTCTGCCACTATTGCTGGTGAGATGTCAAACCTGTGTTTTGCCTGATCTTGTATGTCAATCATCAACTCATCCACATGCGACGAAACCTGAGGGAAGATGATCAAGCCATAAATCAAAAGGGCTATCAGCTGGATCCTTTCTCTTCAACCTCCAAGTGTTCCTCGGCTTTCTGAGTCAAATAACTTTCCCTAAAAGCCCTTACTTCTTTGCTCAAAGTACTAAGTCCCTTCACCCACTGGTCCGTCTTGTCCCCAGTCATCTCAGAAATGTGCTTACTAACTTGAGCGTGCAACCTCCAATAAATCTTGTCATTAGGCTTTCTGAAAGGAAACTTGTCTGAGGGAAACAACATAGAGCAATACTCTTCCACTGTAGGCACCATGTCCACTTCATTGAAAACAAAGCAACGACGAGTAGAACCCCAGAAATGTATCATAGCCTTTAACAATGAATGATCAACCTCGGTATCGATCAAAGATCCGATAAGCCCATACTTCTGCTTAAACTGCTCCTTATAAGAGAATCTCGCCCACAAGCTCTTCAATTTATCTAGGTCACTCTGACTGGTATCAAAGTGAGTCACAGGTGGAAACTCAATGCTCTAGTCCAGAGAAGTCACAACCCCATTTCCCTGTTGTTCTATCCCATTTTCCGGTGGATTATCAACCACTATCGTTGCACTCGTGCTTCCTTCTGCTAACTGATGTGTGGGTCCCACCCTGTTTGATACACCCTTTTTCTTGGTTTTTGCCATTATGTGATAACCTAATGTAATGAATGCATAAAACAAGATAAAAGAAAGCAAAACAACAGAACACAAGTTAGTAAAGGAATGTAAGTAAATAACAATGCCAGAATAAAAAGTTGAAAAATGAAACCCCCTTTTTGAATGAAAAGATTTTTCTTGAATAGAAATCTGGACTGTGAGTCCTTATGGGGCAGGTTGGTCCATTTATTGCGAGTGATGCAATTACTCACTCTACGGTTCTTAATTTTTTTTTTTTTTGACAAAACTAGATGGTAAAGGTAAGAGGTATTCCTTATGTGTAGCAACTTACATGCTGGGTTTAGTCCACTCACACCTAGAAGGTTCCCAATTTCGACCCGGCAAGGCCTCATTGGGTGGAGGTTTTTCGTACAACCTATACGGGGACCTGGTTGGTCCCACGAAGACTCGCTTATTATACCTCCCAAATCTAATTAAGGTGGCAAAATGCTAATGCAAAACACAATCTAAGTGAAGTGTGTGAAGGAACAACCTACCATTACCCTAAAACTAAACCTGGCAGACCTAGTAACTAACCACAACAGAAAACAAGAGAACAACACAAGATAGGGGTGAAGCAAA
>AWWV01009980.1:0-12630 GCA_001974805.1 Corchorus capsularis | reverse complement strand
AGATGCAAAACAAGTAAAGAAAGAAAAACAGCAACCATTTCATTAAATCCTAGATCTTGATTAGACTAAGTGAGGCCTGACTCTCTAATGTCCCAGTGGAGTCGCCAAGCTGTCGAAACGTTCGGGTCCGGGGAACCCTGCCGAAACGACTTTGGAAATGAGGAGTCGCCACAAATCTTTTTTTCTAAGTGTGATTAGCCACCTATCCATCAACCTAATGGTCTAATGAGGTCTCAAGTTTGGCATGGACCCACTAAACCTAAGGTCCGATCTTGTAACCTAAATCTAGGTTCGGGAGTCGGTTACACCAGGGGAAGGATCAGCACCCCCGGAGCGCCCGTCAAACGACGGTACCTCTAGTCTAAACTAAATCTAATGGGTCTAACACTAAACGGTTGCTTTTATCTTATTTTCGGATGAATGAATGCAAATGATGCATGAATTGGTGAATTTTAGCTTTATCTTATTTTCGGATGAATGAATGCAAACCGATTTTTCGAAATTGAACCCCGGCTCATCACGAGCGTCTTTGCATTCATCGTTAGTTGGCCTGAGAAATAAAGCAACAAAATATATATACCAAAGAAATAATATATACTGCTAAGAGAATGGATGAGTGGAAATGAGAATGAACAAGAATGATGAAAACTTATGTGGATAAAATTTTTGAAGTGCATTTCATTTCATTACTTTTTAAGAAAATAGTGAACATAAGATAGTTTGATAGACATAGAAAATTAGAACATGGTATTGTCATAGACATTCTTGAGGTGGTATTAGTACTTAAGATAAAAGACTATTTACATTTCTGAATCATCAATAAAGATAGCTCTCTCATATTCAACCCAGTTGTTCAACACTTCTCCTGGAGCTAGTTCACAAATCCAAGGGCAATCTTCTTCCTCCTGAGCATCATCAATGATTTCATTGATGTCCAGATTCTGCAGCTTTTCCTCAATCTCTGACTTTTCTTGCAGCATTGTTGACCTAACCTGCCGATTTGAAGGTTTCAAATAGAGGCGGGAAATTAATCTTCTCCTTTTCCTTGTACTCTATATAAAATTCAATCATTCCATCATCCATCAATTTCTGAACTTTATCCCCGAAATTGCGACATCCCTGAATTCTATGCCCCAAACCATGATACGGGCATACTTCATTCATCTCTTCCTCTCCGAATTCCCCTGGGACTACCATATCAGTGTTCACTAAAGATCTGTAAACTGTTGCCATTGGAGTCACAACCTCCTAGATCAGACTTTTAACTATTTCACATATACCGATTGATCGGACAAAAATTATGCATCTTTTTATGGTCATTTTCCTATGCTTTTAGAGTATTTTATGCTTGATTATGCCTTATATTTGGTATATTTGTGTTTATAGGTGTTAAAGTGAAGAAAAGTGCAAAATCACCATTTTTGTACCTTTTTGAAACCTTTTTGGATGATTATTTACACAAATATTTTCCAAGGACATTGTGGATAGAGAATGGAACCAATATGTTCGTGATTGAAGAGCTTGAAGAGTCAATTTTATCATCATAAGATTGATTTTCAAGAGTTTGAAGCAAAGGAGCAAAGTTGAATTTCAAGGCAAGAAAACATGCCAAGATGTGTCATAGCACTGGAGGACATGGGTCGCGAGGCAAACCACATGGGGCGCCAAGCATACCACATGGGCCCCCAGCTGGAGACGAGACATGCCACCAGCAAGCACATGGGCGCTGGTGACATGGGTGCTGAGGCCAACGACCTGGGCGCACAAGCCAACTACATGAGCGCGCAGGGGGAGTCGGGTAGCATGCTATGCGCGCGCCAAGCATGCATCATGCGTGTCTTCACCTTGAAGCTTCTTCACTTGTTTCCAAATTTGGTGACCTTTCTGTATTTTGGCCATAACTTTTGATCCAGAGCTCCGTTTGAGGCGTATGAGTAGCCGTTAGAAAGCTGTCTCCAAGACCTACAACTTTTCGGTGGTCGAAGCCCAATTTTGAAGTTTTCATGGACGAAAATGCCCCTGAAGTCTGCGGACAGAAACTGTCCTGGGCCTTTTATGCGGGATTGATCCAATTAAGCCCAAATTCTTATTTGGACTAGCTTGAAGACCTGGAAAGCAGCCCAGCACGTCCTTAGGGTTTGTTTAGCTCTAAATTAGCCCTAAGCCACCTCTATAAATACCCTCTTAAGTCTAAAACCCTAGCACATCAAGGTGTAATCAATCCTTGTATCGCATAGATCATCTTTTTCTAGGTTTTGTGCCGCCAAGGAGAGGGAGGAGGCAGCCGTCCTCCAAACTTGTAAGTCTCTCATGGATTGCTTGCAATCTATGAGTAGCTAAACCTTAATACTTCTTTTCCTTTGGTACTTTTGATCAATGAATTATTGGTGAGACTTTTGTTCTTAATAATTTGAAGCTTTTTCCGTTTGAATACGTTTCTTATCTCTATGCTTCATCTTATGTGTTCATACTTTGATTGATTTGGTGCGCAACATATCTTGAGATTTATGAATGCTATAGTTAGAGTCAAGTAGCTTGAGTCAAGCTAAAGTTGGTCCAAGTAACAATTGAATGCTAGGAGTCCTAGGTTCAATGGGATATCAAACCTTGTTGAAATCTTTAGGCCGAGATGGAAATTGACGTAGGCAAGTTTGGTATTGATTTATCATGCATGTGGAATAATAAAACCTAATGCTTGTTATATGAAGGGCTTAAACCATAGATTATAACATTTGAGGTTAATTGCAGTGAGATACGGATTAATCTTTTTAGCATGTTGGAATTAGCATTACGTCTGTTCCTATCCCAATTTTTCAAATGGAGTTGTTTAAGATGTTAAGAGGATTACTTTGTTTCAATGAAAGTTGATGTCTACATCTTAGGCTATATACCGATTTGGAGTAATTTATGATTCTTAATTGATTGCAATCTAAGTCAAATTTATGTTTAGTGTCTATGATCCATGATTCACTTGATCAAAGTAGTTACCTAAAGGAGAAGAAGTATGCTTTTATCAATTGATTTTCTCTTTAATTATTTTCTAGTCAATTATTTATTTGTTTTCAATTCCAATTACAAAAACCCAAAAATATCTTTTCTAGGTTAGAATTTCTTTTGTAAGATTTAACTTTGATTCTTACCTTCCCTGTGGATGCGACCCCTACTTGCCCTAACTAAGTAGTTAATCTATATGTTATTGGTTTGTGGGGAATTTATCTTGTGATTTGTTCAACGACCGATCACAATTTTGGCGCCGTTGCCGGGGAAGGTTTACGTAATTGAAGGCAAATTATTACTTAAGAATTTCTTACCCTTATCCTTTATATTTTTCGTTATTTTTCTTTTCAATTTTTAGTTTAGTTAATTTTTCCTTACTTTTTATTTTCCAAGTTACTTGTTATTGTTGGATTCTTTGTTTAAGTTCTTTCTAGGTGTTGTATGCCAAATACAAGGAGTAGTGGTACCAAGGACTTAGAGTTCAATTCTGAGCCTGAACGTACACTCTTTGCACTAAGGAAGGAGAATTTGTTTCGAGAGCTAGGAGGAGATTCGTCAACACCAAGTTCTCAAGCTAGCTCTCCACGTTCCACCACTTCTTCTTCAAGTTTGGAATCACAATCCCCAAGAGAAAACATGGCCGAAGAAAACAACAACAGTAGGACTTTGAGGGAACTTGCTGCCCCAAATGTGACTACACAGCGCTTAGCAATTCAATATCAAACCAATGAAGAAAATTTTGAGATTAAGTCTGGATTCATTCATTTATTGCCAAAATTTCATGGTATGCCTAGAGAAGATCCACATCGACATCTCACAGATTTTCAAATTGTTTGTTCATCCATGAAGATGCAAGGTATCTCTAAGGAGCAATTTAAACTTAGAACTTTTCCTTTTACCCTTATGGATCGTGCAAAGGATTGGTTGTACTACATGCCTAGAGGTTCAATCACTTCTTGGACGAGTCTTAAGAAGTTGTTTTTGGAAAAATTCTTTCCTGTTCATAAAGCCTCAAGCATTCGAAAGGAGATAAGTGGAATTAAGCAATCCCAAGGCGAGACTATGTACGAGTTTAGGGAACGTTTCAAGAGGTGGTGCTCAAGTTGTCCAAATCATCAAATTCCTCAACAATTGCTTATTCAGTATTTCTATGAAGGTTTACTCCCATTTGATAGATCTTCCATAGATTCTTCAAGTGGAGGGGCTTTCATCGACAAGACTCCCACCAATGCTTGGACTTTGATCGAGAACATGGCCGCCAACACACAACAATTTGGTACTCGAGAGAATTGTGCACAAAAAGATGGAAACATTAGGAAGATCAATGAAGTCTCAACCCATTCCTCTACATTGGAGCAACGAATTGAGGAAGCGAATCAACAAATCGCTTTGCTCACTGATTTGGTCAAATCGAACTTATCAAGTGTGCAAAAGGTTTGTAGGATTTGTTCATTAGGACATCACACGGATAAGTGCCCTAGTTTGGTCGAAGATGATGTTGAAGAAGTTAATGCTTTAGGAATGCAAGAGGGATTTAGAAGGAAGCAAGAGCCATTTCCAAGAAGCTACAATTCTTTTGGGAACCAAGGTGCTTACCAAGCAAGGCCAAACAATTATCCAAGGCAATCTTCACACTATTCTGAGGGAATGCAACAAATGAGAGAGACCATGGAGATCATCAAGAAGCAATTAGGTCAATTGGCAAGTGATGTGAGTGAGCTCAAAACACAAGGCCAAAACAAGATCCCATTTTAATCAAAAGTGCCCCCAAAGGAGAATGTGAATGCTATTACCTTGAAAAGTGGAAAAGAGTTGGAAGAACCATATCCAACTAAGTCTACAATGGATGAAAAGACAACCAAGAATGAAGAAGAATTGCATGTGCTAGCAAAGGAGATCAAGATTGAAGATGATGAACCCATTATTCTCGAATTTGTCAAGGATGATGGAGAAGCCAAGGAAACTTCTGTGGTCAAGCCCAAATTGGATTCAAAGAAGGAACCTTTTCAACCAAGTCAAGGAAATCAATGAAAGAAGATGAAGATCAAGACATCTTGGATATTTTCGAAAGGTCGAGGTCAACATCCCACTTCTTGATGCAATTCAACAAGTGCCAAGGTATGCAAAGCTTCTTAAGCAATTGTGTACAAACAAGAAAAGGTTGCAAGGTAAGTTGAATGTTGGAGCAACAGTTTCTACTGTTTTGCAAAGACATTTACCACCAAAATGCAAGGATCCTGGTATGTTCTCAATTACTTGTTCAATTGGAAATACTATCATTGATAATGCTATGCTTGACTTAGGAGCATCTTTAAGTGTTATGCCTTATTCTTTCTATCAAACTTTAAAAATTGGTCCTTTAAAATATACTGATGTTGTTCTTCAATTGGCCGATGGATCTCTGGTACATCCCAAAGGTGTGCTAGAGAACATTTTGATTAAAGTGCAACATTTAATTTTTCCTATTGATATTTTTGTTATGGAAATGGAAGGAGAAATTACAAAGGATCAATGCCCTCTTTTGTTAGGAAGACCTTTCCTAAGGACTTCTCACACCAAAATCGATGTTTTTGATGGCTCATTGACGATGGAGTTTGATGGAAATGTAATTCATCCCAAACTTTCATCAAATCTATCTTTGAAAACTATTGATTTTGTGTGTGTAATGGAAAAGTGGGTAAAGAAAGAGTTAGGTACAACATCTTCAACCATGACAAATGAGCAACTTTCAAAGGGGAGGCAAAGAAATACAACTTTTCGACAATGCAAAGAAGAGAATTTTCACCTAGCTTGGGAGAGATTCAAGACACTTTGTGCCGATTGCCCTCAACATGGCATTTCACAACAAGTTTTGATCGAGTGCTTCTATGAAGGATTAGAAGTCGATGATCAACTTCTTGTGGATAGCATCAACAACATACCCTTGTTCGATAGATTTGTGGAAGACGCATATGAAGCATTGGAAGCTTTGACTCAAACAATTGCACCTCCAAGTTGGATCAAGAAGAAAAACAAAGAGAAGCTTAGAGAAAGAGGCAAAATTTCCAACAACACGTGTGAAGATGTCAACAAGGAATTGAAGGAAGCTCGAGAGAAGTTACTCAAGATTGATGGAGCTATAGTTGAACTTTTCAAAGCCATGAGTGACACTTTCAACATCACCGTGGAACTTTTGAAGGAGCACACTCAACGTTCCTTCACCAATGGAGAATAGTCCACGAGGATGTCTAGCCAAAGACATTAAATGAAGGCGCTAATTGGGAGGCAACCCAATACACTAACATCTATCTTTTTCTTTTGAATTTTCTTTTTCTTAGTTATAGGTCATTTTGCATTTTCAACTCAAGGGAATCGATCAAGCAATGGAGACAAGGAAGGAAAGCACATATCAAGAGCATTGGAGCTTACATTTTGCAAAAATAGAGAAGCTTTCTTGAACTCTAATCTCATTTAATTTCCTATGTTTAATTGATGATTGATGCATATCAATTAATTTTCTTGAATTGAATGTTTTTCCATGCATATTATCATTGTATAATTATCTCATGCATCTCATACATATAGACTCTTAAGTGATAAGGACATAAGGTCAATCTTTTGATGGTTATCAAGTGGAATTTTTGGTGAAAATCAAGTGTTTTTGGATTGACATACACATATTCACTCACTTTAATTTTCAAATTTCACTACTTCATCACTCACAAATCATTTCTTTCATCTTTTTATCACCTTAAACACTTACCCATTTGATTATCCAACACTTTTTCCATCAAATCCATCAATTTTTCAAATTTTCAAGTTTTGGGAAAGTGGTTGTTTTCTTTGGATTCTTGTTTGGAGTGATTAGAAAGGAGATAAGAGATAGTTTGGAAGTTGATTGAAGCATTTTAGAGCATTGGGGAGTGCTACATTGGATTTTAAAGAAAGATTTTTCAAGGAACCCTACAAGGTAACCTAGTGCCCACCAAGTGTTCGAGAAAATGTCAAGAAGAGTGAGAGCAAGAGCATCAACATCTCAAGCGGCACCAAGTGAGGAGGAAACCACCATACAACCTTACCTTAGTGTGCCGCCACCCATATTTGTTGATAATGAATGTCAAGAGTGGTATGAATCAAGGTATAACAACTCCTTCATTATAGAAAAAGTGCTTCCAACTAACATTGATCAAGAACTTGGAGTTAGCCAATTATTTGTCAATAGAGGTTGGGGATCACTTCTTCAAGTAGATGGATACTACTATCCAAATTTGGTGAAGCAATTTTACGCCAACATAGACAAGGAGCGTGATGGTTATTCCTACACCATCAACACAATGGTCAAAGGTAAGTACATTGTAGTTGATGAGGAATATCTATGCCGTTTACTTGGTTTGAACAATGAGGGTAGTATGTTCTATTTTACTTATGTTAATGGAGAGCAAAGGACCGCCACCGAGAGCACATGGAAAAGGGATGGTGCATTAAGGAGGTTTGACATTCCTCTTGGTATGGATAACCAAGGGAGTAGAGAGGTAAGAGTCAAATACATGGAACCAAGGGATAGACTTGTGTGTTACTTATTGCATCATAACGTCATTCCTAGAAGTAGTAACAAGCATAAGCTTCACATTGAAGACTTCTATGTTGTAGACAAGCTTTGCCATAGATTAAGACATTGTAATGGAATACCAATGGCTAGGTTGTTACTCTCAAGGATGTGGGAAGTAGTTCATTCTTCACATGAAGATAAGGCATTTGTTTTTCCATTGTTGATTAGCAAGATTTTGGTCAATGAAGAAGTTGAAGTCGATGGTGAGTATTGCTTCAACAATGAAGACAATGTCATAGATGTGAATTGTTTAAGCCATTTGTGTTTAAGGAGGAAAGTTGTTGCCAATGAGGTACATTGGTACAATGTGCAAAGAAGGACTTATGCACAAGGACTTGAACAATCACAAGGGACAAGACAACCATCCTTGGATGTTGATGAAGAAAATTTCCAAGAACTTCCTATGAGAGAATTTCCACAACTTATGGTTCAAGATGAGACAACATAGGAGTGAGATGAGGGCTTACATGGAGAGAATGGGGGACACCCTACGTGATTCCATGGGTCAAAGGAGACCAAGGAGAGGCCATTAATTCTTATCCTTAGGGTGTCATATGTTATGAACTCTTTTATGTTTTGCATTTTTATCATGACATTGCATGCATTTGTATTTGTATTTGTATTTGTTCTATTTGGATCTTATGTAAGACTTATGTGTTTGAATGCTATGATTGATACTATGTTTAGATTAATTTGCTCAAAGATTGGATGCATACTTTCTAAGTGAATTAACTCTTGCATGTGTTCAATTAATTGGATTACCCCATTTATTGTGATTTATTGCTAGTAGTAAGTTTGCTTGATTTATTAAATTGTGTCGACACTTACTCACTTTTTAGATCGAGTCTTACTTGTGCACTTCATTTTTCCAAAATGTTTTCAAAACAACATGTTTTGTAAATTTTTTGTTCAAAATACTAGCATCAATTTACAACATTAAGGACAATTGTGTCTTTTAAGTGTGGGGGGAAGAAGTAGTCTATTTGAAAGATCCTATTTTTCTTTTCTATCTTATTGATTAGAGACAAATTTTTCAAAATTTGAAGAAAATCAAAACTAAATAGAAATATTGTGCTATTAACTAAATTTTGATTTAATTTCCATGAGTATAGTCTTTTGTAATATTAATTTGGTTTGGATACATTGAAAATATTTTTCAAATTTTCTTATGTATAACCTCATTCTTTGATTAAGAAGTGTAATTAATAAGGTTTTTCATACCCAAAAATGGTTTGACAAGTGCATTACTTCTAGAACTTGTGTTGATTCTTGTGTACATTTATAGAAGTATGTCATGGATATGTCAAAGACTAAGTGTGGGGGTATGAAGGGTAGTTAAAATCTTTTAAAAAGAAGTGTTTTCATGAAAAGAGGAGAAGAGATATTTTCTTGCTAAAAAAAATTAATTAATTAATCCATTGTTGTCACTCTTTTCTTTAACAAAAGGAGTTAGTAACCCTTGGAAAGAGGATAAGAGGCATGGAATGCGGAAATATTGTCCCTTTTGTAAAAAATGAGTGTTAGTAACCTCAAATAAAGGGAGCTAGTAGCCCCAAATCATGGACACTTCTAAGGTTAGTAACCTTGTTTGCTTAGAAATTTTGAGCTATTTCTTTTAAAACCCATACTTAACCTTTGATTAATATCCATGATATTACTTTCTCTTTGGAAATTGATGTAAATGCAAGCTTATGGTAAGTTTCCTTGTCAATTCATCCAAGGTATGTTGATCTTAGAACTTACATTATTGATTGGAGTGATTTTGTGCATAGTTGATTTGAATCTTATGGTCTTTGTATTTTTACTAACTTGTATTGCATTTGACTAGAAAATGTAGATTAAATTCTTAATTTATTAGAAGTACTTTGTTTTCTTAAGTTTGATGTCTCTAGTTAATGTTACATAATGTTTGTGGGTATCGTTCTAGTTAAGTCAACCCTCAGGAGACTATAACTCCTCCTTTATAGACGTATAGAGGTTTAAAGGCTTGTGTCACATGCTAAGTGCCACCGTACACCTATGAAAGTGGAATTAATATGTTGCTTAGTTTAGGACTAACATTTTTTTTTTTCTTAGGTTTAACCTTAGTTTGCTAGGGACTAGCAAAGTTTAAGTGTGGAGGAAATATGATCGGACCAAAATTATGCATCTTTTTATGGTCATTTTCCTATGCTTTTAGAGTATTTTACGCTTGATTATGCCTTATATTTGGTATATTTGTGTTTATAGGTGTTAAAGTGAAGAAAAGTGCAAAATCACCATTTTTGTACCTTTTTGAAGCCTTTTTGGATGATTATTTACTCAAATATTTTCCAAGGACATTGTGGATGAAGAATGGAGCCAATATGTTCGTGATTGAAGAGCTTGAAGAGTCAATTTTATCATCATAAGATTGATTTTCAAGAGTTTGAAGCAAAGGAGCAAAGTTGAATTTCAAGGCAAGAAAACATGTCAAGATGTGTCTTAGCACTGGAGGACATAGGTCGCGAGGCAAACCACATGGGGCGCCAAGCATACCACATGGGCCCCCAGCTGGAGTCGAGACATGCCACCAGCAAGCACATGGGCGCTGATGACATGGGTGCTGAGGCCAACGACCTGGGCGCACAAGCCAACCACATGGGCGCCCAGGGGGAGTCGGGTAGCATGCCATGCGCGCGCCAAGCATGCATCATGCGTGTCTTCAACTTGAAGGTTCTTCACTTGTTTCCAGATTCGGTGACCTTTCTATATTTTGGCCATAACTTTTGATCCATAGCTCCGTTTGATGAGTATGAGTAGCCGTTGGAAAGCTACCTCCAAGATCTACAACTTTCGTGTTTTGGTCGAAGCCCAGTTTTGCCGTTTTCGTGGACGAAAATGCCCCTGAAGTCAGCGGACAGAAACTGTTCTGGGCCTTTTATGCGGGATTGATCCAATTAAGCCTAAATTCTTATTTGGACTAGCTTGAAGACTTGGAAAGCAGCCCAGCACGTCCTTAGGGTTTGTTTAGCTCTAAATTAGCCCTAAGCCACCTCTATAAATACCCTCTTAAGTCTAAAACCCTAGCACATCAAGGTGTAATCAATCCTTGTATCGCATAGATCATCTTTTTCTAGGTTTTGTGCCGCCAAGGAGAGGGAGGAGGCAGCCGGCCTCCAAACTTGTAAGTCTCTCATGGATTGCTTGCAATCCATGAGTAGCTAAACCTTAATACTTCTTTTCCTTAGGTACTTTTGATCAATGAATTATTGGTGAGACTTTTGTTCTTAATAATTTGAAGCTTTTTCCGTTTGAATACGTTTCTTATCTCTATGCTTCATCTTATGTGTTCATACTTTGATTGATTTGGTGTGCAACATATCTTGAGATTTATGAATGCTATAGTTAGATTCAAGTAGCTTGAGTCAAGCTAAAGTTGGTCCAAGTAACAATTGAATGCTAGGAGTCCTAGGTTCAATGAGATATCAAACCTTGTTGAAATCTTTAGGCCGAGATGGAAATTGACGTAGGCAAGTTTGGTATTGATTTATCATGCATGTGGAATAATAAAACCTAATGCTTGTTATATGAAGGGCTTAAACCATAGATTATAACATTTGAGGTTAATTGCAGTGAGATACGGATTAATCTTTTTAGCATGTTGGAATTAGCATTACGTCTGTTCCTATACCAATTATTCAAATGGAGTTGTTTAAGGTGTTAAGAGGATTACTTTGTTTCAATGAAAGTTGATATCTACGTCTTAGGCTATATACCGATTTGGAGTAATTTATGATTCTTAATTGATTGCAATCTAAGCCAAATTTATGTTTAGTGTCTATGATCCATGATTCACTTGATCAAAGTAGTGTAGACACCCATTTTTGTCCTGTATCCTTCAAATCAATTTATTTCTTAATAGGGGTTAGGGTCACATAGGGGCATTTTGGTCATTCCTGCACTAAGGGTATTTTGGTCATTTGCATATTCAGGGACATTTTGGTAATTTTTAGTACACTTTTAATTTGGATTAACTAATTCATTTTAGTCATCTTGAAAACCCAAAAAAATACTTAATGTGCACTTTTAGCATTTTTTGCATATTTCACGGTTTAATTTCACTTAGTAGTTTAGTATCGTTGCATTTTAAATCATACAGCCCAAGCTCAATTTAGATCGTTGATTAATTATCCCTCAATTTAGCATTTAGTTAGATATTGCATAATTGGGATTTGCATTTTGATTAGTAGGGCACTTTTTCTTACTTGGAATGTCTAATTAATCCCTTTAAATCAAAATTTAGAAGACATATTGGAATTTGAAATAACCTCATATAGTATAACAGTCTCATTACATAAAGTTTGAAAATTAAAAAAGAACCTTTTACATGTCATTTTACATTTGGCATTAGCACTTACGGTTCAAAAGATACAATAATAATAATAATAATAATAATAATAATAAAACGAGGAAGTCAATCTTCATTCACATAGCATTGCATCCGGCACTTTTTCTTTTGAATCTTGGAAATTAGAAACCTGTAGGAGAGAAAGGAAGCACAAAATGTTCCCCATATACAAAAGGGCACATACACCATCAGTTGGTATACATGCGAGGAGAGCGAACAGAGCACTCGCGCTTGGGGAAAAGGAACTTGCTGTCGGCTACATCAAGTGCAAAAGATGAGATTTATTCTCACTCTCAAAAAGTTGATGAAGCCATGAAGAAAGAGTAACAAACATGTTAGTAAATGGCATCACGTATCAAGCAAAACAGAGGGGAAGTCTTTTGACTACATGATGTAGCGTTTCAAAATCATATCCCAAGTAAACACCCCATTTCAATGCAATGCAAATTTTGCAAGAAAATATAACAATGGCAGCAGAGCACGAGGTCAGATTCAAACAAAGCAGACAAGGGCAATTCAGCATTTGACAGAGTCTCAAGAGCAGAACAATGAATAAGAGTTGAAGCAAAGCTAAGCATACACAATTCATACTTAGCAAGCAATGCCAGTTCAATAAAAGTAAAAGCAAATGGACCAAATAGCGCATGATTACCAAATCCCAGCAATTTGACGAGGT